>BLKM01000302.1:18089-45417 GCA_013340265.1 Coptotermes formosanus
CCACCACTACTAACTACTAAACACAACGTGACACAAAATAGCGCTTATATTATTTGTTATGTCCATTTGCATGCTCAAATTTGAGAGACTGTGAACGAAATTTGATGACAGTTCTTTGGAAATGACTCCACATGAGTAGGCAAAGGTAAAGCAATCTCTGTACAGGCCTGGACAGGCCCTTAGGTTGAGGCTTCCAGATTTCTAGACAGTCGGCACATGAAGGTGGTAAGGTTGTCAGCCCTACGCACCGGCCGCCTTTACCCTCCCCCCAGGAGGTGTTCCTGGTTCTCTTTTTTGCTAGAGGCTGAGTCGACACCAGGGCCATAGTGCGGCCGGAAGGATTATGTCAATTAAAAATTCCAGTGACATCATCGGGATTCGAACCCGCGGCCTTCCTGCTTGTAGCGCAGTGCCTCAACCACTGCGCTACGCGGTCTAAGGCGTCGGTCTGTGGCTGCTCGCTTGCTGGGATTGCGGGTTCGAATCCCGCCGATGGCATGGATGTCTGTCTCTTGTGAGTGTAGTGTGTTGTCAGGTACACGTCTCTGCGTCGGACTGATCACTCGTCCAGAGGAGTCCTACCGAGTGTGGTGTGACTGAGTGTGATCGTGCAGCCTCGATAATGAGGAGACCCTGGCGCACTCTCCTTCTTTCTTTGTCCTTTAACACTAAAAACGCTTCATTTTTTGCTCCATCTGTGGTGCATGCGGCTCTCAAAATAATCAGAGATCTGCATTCTAAACAACACCAGTTTTTTAATCTTTGTAATGCAAAAACAGTATGTTTTTAACGCGACTTCAGTTTTCAGACGGCTAAAGAGCTGGGCATCACGACGGTGTAAGTGTTACAATTGTTGGTTGCTACAAGCGTATTAGCATACCGGTTTACACTTTCCACCTGATGCAGACGGACTGTCCTGTTGCTGCCCACGTGGGAAGCTTTTACATAGTTACAAGGAAACAACAACCGACACGCCCGCTTTGCGTTCGGAAATCTCTGAATATTTTATGTTTCGCTGTGCACAAATACCTGTGGAGTGCGCGTCGGACTTTATTACCTTCCTACTGTCCTTTACATTAGTATCAATTCTCTTGTTTACACACTTGTTTATAGTAACGTAACAGGAGGATCACTTGCCATAACTCTTGCTGTCACTTCCTTGAAGTTCCAAAGCAAAACATCATTAAAGTCCCATAATGTAATAGCAGAAGGGTCTATTGAACGCCCCACCGCACGTTCAGGTATGTGATCGACATTCAGAAAGTTAGCGCGACCTGTAATAACCGTACTTCTTGAACGTTTCTGTACTCATTTGGACTATTTCGACATTGTATATCTTTACTAACATTTCCATTTCTTCTTCAGTCACTTCAGGGTAACCTTGTAACCATTACACTGCCTTAAAATTAACCAAAATGGTTCCTTCTTTATTCCTGTTTAATACGAGCGTCGTGTGTGTTTAACCTTAATTTCATGTGCGCTAAACAACCTCTTATATTTGGGCCTAATTCTACATGGCGCCCGCATTGCGTTTATGTGTTTTGTACGGATCCCAGAACAAACAGTAACTTTTGCCTTGTAAAACATTAAGAGATTGGTTTTTATAACCGAAGTGGAGAGTGTTTACAGCGCGGTACGCACTGAGTCCTTATATAAAACAGATACGCTTCGTCTTTAAAGGGTTAAACTTGATCCGAAAGAAAAGAAGTGTCTGGGTCTGACTTGAATTTGACTGACTCTGGATACGTACTAATGGCAGGCTGTTGTGAGCACGGTAATGAACACTTCGTTTCCATAAGTGACAGGGAGTTTGTTATGCGGCTAGCCGAATCTCATTTCATCAAGGCACTTTAAAGAAAATTATAGCAAAACAGAGCCAACTTATGCACAATATTATTGTTTATTTATTTATCTTTTTTGAACAAAAAATATAAATAAATAAACAATAGTACTGTGCATAAGTTGGCCCGGTGCTGCTATATTGGTCATAGTCACGGAGATGAATAACATAAAATTTACCGAAAATGTTTGGGGCAACATTTTACAGACAGTGGATCACACTGGGTGTCCGATGCCACTTTGTCGGTATGATATTTAAATCGGGGGGGGGGGGGGGGGGGATATGCTTTGCCATCTCATAATTCGAGAATCCCGGACTGATTTTTGTCAAATTTATGGCCCTGAATTCATCAACTGAAAATCTAGGTGAATACGCCAGAATTTTTGAGGCGATTGACGTATTTCCTCACGCGTTTGTGTATTTGATTGACAGATCTCGGTTTTTTCTGGGGTGCTGCTGATCAGCATTTAGATGTGGAACAGTGTCTGTCTGTCTCGGAGCGCTTATAGTAGAGTTACAGGAGAGAAGGGCGGAAATTCAAGTCTTATGTCCAGCGGTGAGCTGTCACAGACGTTTCGGAGGTTGGTCATACCTTTATGATCAGGGTTAGGAAGCCAAAGAAGGGCGGTCGCACTGACACGTCACAGTCTTCTTGTTGCGACTGGAAGTGGAAACAAACGTCATCGATACCTTTACAGTTACCTGACCTCTCAAACCCAAAGTCTGAAAACAGTACAGTGGAACTCGGTTATAACGTCATGAAAGGGACTGAATATTTTGTGTCGTTATAACCGAGCAGTATAACGTTATGGTTAACAGTGAGAAATTAATTGATACCACAGAATATCTGACGCTATGTACGAGGTGTCGTGTAAATTGATGTCGTTATAAGCGGGTTCGACTGTATTTGAGATTTCTGTTATTACCTAACCTAAATCACATTCACTACCATTAGACAAAGATTATTTGGTCAATGTTCATTGCTGTAATTATTGCTGTTATGCTGAGAGTCACACAAAACATATAAATACGCTGTGACAGGCTGCATTAATGTCAGAGCAGGTGGTGCACACACTAAGTGCTGCGTTTTAAGTACCTGATATATTTTAATTCCTTATCACTGTCTGAATCACCTGCCATTAGAATCTAAACAAAAGTATAAGGTTTAAAGTAAAACAAATGCCATAAGAGCAAACAGCCATAAACCCTGGAATTCTCATGAACACTCAAACAACTATTATACAGCTTGTGCTGCCACTGTTCGTGATGCTGACGTAATTAATAATGATGGCTGCATGATAATGGCTGTTTCTAGTGTTCTTTAGAATGATCAGTTTTAATTGGGACTCACCGCAGGAGGCATCCTGTCTCTGGGATGATTCAGTTTCTGTCGTCACGAGCTGTAATTACGGGCCTGCAATAGGTCTGTGTGCGTCAGTTTGTTGCAGCCCATCCCGTTACAGCACAATGCTGATTGTGTACCAACTGCCTTAACAATCAGAACTCTTTGTGTCCTCCACATAATGTTTTAATGAGTTCTGTACGCAGCTGTATCAAAATAAACAGCCATTGTTTCCCTACGTAACATTAACCGGTTGAATTTTATACTGGAGACGCAGTATGTTTTCTGCAAGGTAGAAACAATGTGAGTGTTACTTAGACGACTTCTTCCAGTATCTAACCTGCCTTAGGCAGCAGCAGTGTTGGTGTTGGTGGCAGCAGCAGCAGCAGTAGTAGTAGTAGTAGTAGTAGTAGTAGTAGTAGTAGTAGTAGTAGTAGGTATTACGGTTCATAGTAGGCACTGTACTGTTCTGTACCTTATTTTGCGGCTGCTAATTTAACACGTCAGGCAAAAGAATTAAATTACTATTATTATTATTATTATTATTATTATTATTATTATTATTATTATTTTTATCCCAGTGGCCGCGCGGTCTAAGGCGTAGGTCTGCGGCCGAGCGCTTGCTGAGATCGTGGGTTCGAATCCCACCGTGGGCATGGATGTTTGTCTTGTATAGTGTTTGCGTTGTCAGGTAGAGGTCTCTGCGACGGGCCGATCCCTCATCCAGAGGCGTCCTACCGACTGTGGTGTGTGTCTGAGTGTGATCAAATGGAATTACAAAAAACGCTCGACACCTGCTGTGAACAAGCAGGTAGAAGAGGGGACTAAGTTTATTATTATTACTACTACTACTACTACTACTACTACTTAGCGGAGGTCTGTAGCTGTTTGCTGCAGTGCCTGTAGTTATGCTGATGCTTTTCAGCTTCTTGGTTTACGCACTTTGCGTGAGGGGTATCTACTCGACGCAAATTTTGTCATTAGTGTTTTCTTGCATTCTAAGTCTTGTCCATCTGCGATGGTCACTACTGGTCTTCGAGTTCCCACTCGGAAACTCCGAGACTGTCCTTCGTTTTATGTTAGTCCATTCTTCAAAAATGACCTCACCTCCAGATGGGACAGTTTTTGGGTTTATCTCAAGCTGTCACATATTCTCTGACGCTTATTGAAGTTCCCTTCTTTAGAACATTTTCTGTACTCTGTGACATCATGTCATTTGTTAGATAATTCAGATGGGATACGTGCTGTAATAATTGTTTGGCTTCTAGCAGTAAAATTGTTTTTGAAAGACATTTATAGACACTCTAACTGAAATGTCTCTACTTGAGAGGATGTGTCAGATAACTGTAAAGTATGTCTTAAATATACTCATTACTTTTGTAGACTCTTTCCGTCCTCTATTGTATTTAAATTAATTTAATAAATACAACACTACGTTTCGGTGGCAGGTTCGGCCCCCCCGCCCTCTTCCTGACGATCCTGCACCCGAAATGTAATGGTGTATTTATTAAATTAATCTAAGTACTTCGACGATGGAATAATTCCGCAACATTAGCCCTTTAAAGACGAAGCGTATCTGTTTTATATAAGGACTCAGTGCGTACCGCGCTGTAAACACTCTCCACTTCGGTTATAAAAACCAGTCTCTTAATGTTTTATAAGGCAAAAGTTGCTGTTTGTTCTGAGATCCGTACAAAACACATAAACGTAATGTGGGCACCACGTAGAATTTTTTAATGTTAAACCTGGTGGTACGTAAAGTTACCGCTAGGCTTTAAAAGGTTAACTAGTGCAGTTGTGATATTCCTTTGTCAGAACCTGGCAGGAGCACATTAGAATATGTAGGTCTCATATGGTTCTCATTTTTGGCGTGGTTTTTGTTAGAGTCTTGCTAGGGTTTATTAACTCACCAGTTACAAGAACTCGGCACGTTTCTCAAATAAAACTGAAATTACATTATTCGGGGATTAGCACCCGTTTCGAAGTGCCAGCGGAGGAAAGAAACTTGGTTACACCTTGTGAACTAATTACAAATATTTGTTCCGATCATAACAGAACCAAAACAACAGCAAAGCGTGAACCTTCTGTATACGTTTCAAACGAGGTACATTTATCTTCCAAAGTAAAAGTGGAAGCGCCGTGGAATCTTGGCAAGTACACGAGATGCTGGGCGAAGCGCGCATGGACTCCTCCTGTCGCTAGAAGATGAAATGGTGGGCGTTCCCACTGTCGATGTGCCGTGATGTATTGCAGGGTTGCATCTCTCTTGCCAGGGTGCTTGCATCTGTAATTGGCTTTTAATAAGCGTATTAACCATAGTAACAGGAAATCTTGTTAATTATGGTAGTAATAGTAATGGTGAAGTAACAACAGTAACCATAGTAATGATGAAATAACGGTAGTAGCCATACTAACAGTGAAGTAACGACAGTAACCATAGTGATGGTAAAGTAAGGATAGTGCCCATACTAAGGTTGAAGTAACGATAGTAGCTGTAGTAAGGGTGAAGTAACGATAGTAACTGTAGTAACGGGGAAGTAACGGTAGTAACTGCAGTAACGGTGAAGTAACGATAGTAACTGTAGTAAGGGTGAAGTAACGATAGTAACTGTAGTAACGGTGAAGTAACGGTAGTAACTGTAGTAACGGTAGTAACTGTAGTAACGGTGAAGTAACGGTAATAACTAGTAACGGTGAAGTAACGGTAGTAACTGTAGTAACGGTGAAGTGACGGTAGTAACCGTAGTAACCATACTAATGGCAAGGTAGTGACAGTAACAAGTTTCGTATCTTTTGGAAATGTACATTTACTCGCTGTGAGTGTGGCGGGGCAAAGAAAACCTGTAAATACCGTGTCCACTGCGGGGTGAGTATTTCCGCTTTAACATCGTCCGCCCTTTTTCACGGTGTAAGATGGGGGCGGCAGCTCCCAGACGCCGGTAACCACCGACCGAACTGCGTGGCGTCATGACTCTGAAGAGCATAATCTCAATATTTGTTGCCGTGAAGATTCCAGTGTCTGTGTTTAACTTCTTGCATTTCGCTCCTTGTTTACTAACATACAGAATAAACTGCATTCAGTGCTACTCTTAACACAGGTAATTTGTTTCGAAATTTTTCTTTACAAGATTCAGTGTATTTGACTGCATGTTTCGGCCTTATCAGGCCATTTTCACGTAATCTCCCCTCGGCTGGCTCGTACCATTGTTAAAATTATGAAGGTAATAGCTTTGTTACAAGAGTCTAAACGATTTATGATACTGTGTTTGTGCTCAGTTCTGCCTTATCATCTTGTTAATACATACTGGTGGCATTAGTTATTGCTAAACGGTGAGTACTTAGATAAATTCTGAAAGGTTTTGCCGATGGTGTGTAATATTGTGTGGTGATGGGTTTATGGACTTTATCCATCGTCCGAAGAGTAAAATATTAAACAATTAAAATCACAACGTTTCGGAAGCTGGCTCTGCTTCCGTCCTCAAGTGAATGGAAGGGAGAAGAGAAGAACACCTATTCTGTCGGGCCCCTTAGACAGAGCTAGACTCCATCACTCAGTGAGGGGCCCAACAGAGTAGGTATTCTTCTCTTCTCCCCCTCCATTCACCGGAGGACGGAAGCAGAGCCAGCTTCCGAAACCTTGTGATTTTAATTTTCTAATATTTTAATATTTTACTGTTCGGACGGTGGATAAAGTCCGTAAACCCATCACCACACGGTAAGTACCCAGTTTAAACACTGCAGTACTGCTTATAAAAGGCTGGTTTCACAAAGTTCTATCACATGGTTCGAATTTTAAAAAAAGTTGAAATTTGCAAAGTTGTGTTCAAGATCTTAAGGAAAGTAACAGTTAGTACCGCTAGATGATTTTAAAATGCCCTAATAAGACCGAAACATGTAGTCGAGTATATTAAATGTAAAAAAATTTTTAAAATAAATTAATTGTGTTAAATGAAGCACTGAATCCAGTTTAGCCTGTATACACAATCTCATGTTTTTTGTGTGACTTGCTCACCATACTGCATACGTCTCGTTGGGCTGTTTATGGTGCTATATATCCAGAACAAAGACGGTGGCTGCCCATAAATGTACATACTAGAGTTACGAAATTAGTTTATGGTACAGTCTGCTGATGATATGTAATTTTATGGACATTTGCCTGCGGTACATCTCCACCGAACTCTCCGACCTTGTATCTCAGACGGACATAACCTTAACATTAAGCAGTATTTACTGTTCTTTGTACTGTTAGCAGATGAAAGGATTTATGTACCCACCTACACGACGTCATATCCTAGGAGTCCATAGGTTCAATACTCGTCGATTTGAGCCCCGCAGGTCTCATTGTTTAAGTCAGTAAATTCGTGGAACTAAACGCCACGAGGGTTGCAGGTTTTCGTCGTTGCATTTAATGGTGTATGCAAGGTACGTGTGTGGCAGAGGCCTGGAGTGCTGCAAGGTGCTTAATACGATCGCTAAACAGGCAGACATGTTATCTAGCAGTAGCATCGCAGCTCCTTTAATTACGGCCGGCCACAGCGTTATTACGGACCCAGCTAGCTGCCGCAGACTGCTAACCGTCGCTGTCTGAACGCCCTATCAGTTGCCATGAGTTATGAGTCATGGTTGTCATTTTGCCTGCTGTTACCGCAAAGCTATAGTCTACATTCTGCTGCCACAGACCTACACATCTGACGTTCTGTTACCACAGGACTATACATTTTACCTTTTGTTACCACAGGACTATACATTTTACCTTTTGTTACCACAGGACTATCCAGTTTACGTTCTGTTACCACAGGACTATCCAGTTTACGTTCTGTTACCACAGGACTACCCAGCTTACGTTCTGTTACCACAGGAGTACCCAGTTTACGTCCTGTTACCACAGGACTACCCAGTTTACGTTCTGTTACCACAGGACTATACATTTGACCTTTTGTTATCACAGGACTATCCAGTTTAAGTTCTGTTACCACAGGACTATACATTTGACGTTCTGTTATCACAAGGCATACAAATGTCTATGCATATAGACTCATACAGATGTTCTTCTGCAACGAGGTACAGATATTTACATGAAATGTAAAATATTTATATGGAAAGTATCTGTAATTGGCCTGCGTTTTAAATATTTTAACTATTTACAATCTAAAACATTGTATTGTGACTCCTCATGTGCACCCCTGTAACATAATTTGCCGTTGTTGTATTCCTTTGTTGGAGACCTCCCTGAGGATGGCCATGTTGATGCCGAAACATGTAGAAGGCACATAGTAAAGTGACAAATTATTGTTTGTTGTTGGTTGTGCAATTGTTGGGTCAAATGCTGTTTAATCTTTATACTGCATGGGACGTGGAAAACGTTACATTTTTCGTTCTGTTACTAAAAAACCACACACTTTCCATTCTGTTTGGGCCCCAGTACCTGCCTGGACGTTTTCGAGGAGAGAAAAATGTCTTGCCCACGTCGAAATTTGGGCCCCGGATTTTCCAGCCCGTAGGCCGGTCACTGTAGTGACTGCATTATCGTGGTCTTCCACAGACACAAATACACTGTGTGGTCAGAGCGCACTTTCTGTAGTTAACCCGTGACGGTACGTATCGTGATCACAGTGTTATAGGCGTCTAACACGCTGCACAAGTCGGCGGTTACTCTGTCTCGCTCGTCCATTAGTTTAACAACGATTGCTTGTGGCAAGCAAGCCAAGTGAAGAAATAATTCGCAGTTGACTGATTTAAACGACACTTCTCTCTTGTGAGGTGCCGTGCGCTTTTGTCGTTTGCGTGATGTTAAGCCAAATATTATGGAAAACTTGAAGAAGTCTGGAAGAATTTGGAGTTTATGCAGAGAGGGGCGTTTCTTTATTGTGGGCTGTAATCACAGGCAGGAACCACGAAATCTCCATTTGCTGAAACTGTAAGGAGGGACAAAATATGCGTTTCAGTTCTACATTCTAATTCTCGTATGCGTCGAGTAGTCTAATGTGCGAAGTGTGTTGTGACCACTGCAGAACGGAGGAACACTGCATCAGGTGTTGATAGATCCTTACGTTTGCATATCGAGTTCAATCCGGTGTCTTTGGTGGAAATGCTGACCTTTTTTTAACACCCGGTTGTCACAGTGCAGGATCCCCTCAATAATTACATTTTTGTAGTTACATTTATTTTACACAATTTTGCTGTTTTCACCCTTTTTTAAATATTCGTAAACTTCTTACATGTGTTTCATATGTAGAGTTTATTACTCTCCTATGCTGATTTCTCAATCATATTTAGCCATTTTTGCACACACAAATCTCATTCTCCACTCTCTTCGTTACGTAAACACAGAGGATGGCCTCCTTTGGCTGTTACTCTTAAAATTCTTATTAATATCCGGACTCCCGCTTTCGACAAATGTGTCCCTTTCCTTTGAAGTGCCACATGCGATACCCCCTTCCCTACTGCCTCTCTGTTTCACAGACTGATAGAATATTAACCTGAATGATAGTTAAACCATCAGCCCGTATCGCGCAGTAAACACACTACTTCTGTGTTATAAATCTGACTAGTTGATGCCGCACAGAAAAGTAATCGCTGTTTGTTCTGAGATCCACACAAAACACATAAATACACTGTGTGGGCAGAAAGTAGAAATGTTGAATGTTAAACCTGGCGGTGCGTATAGCAACCACTAGGCTTTAAAGGAAGACCCAGCCCGTACCGCGCGGTAAACACACTCCGTCTCTGTTATAAAAACCAGTAAGTTAATGCTGTATAGGGAAATAATGGCTGTTTGGTCTGAGATCCACACAAAACACATAAACACACTGTGTGGGCAGAACGTAGAATTGTTGAATGTTAAACCTGGCGGTACATACAGTAACCGCTGGGCTTCAGAGGGTTCAACAATAGTACTGAATTCATACAAAAACATTATTTTACAGGCAGAATCGTGTATTGTTAGTGTACGTGTCACTGATTAAAAGATATTGTTGTCGACTTAACAGATTTTACAGTCTTACTGGTAAATGGGGTAGCATTTCCTAATTTTGCTAAAATTTGATTGCAAGGCTAATAGCCCTGTTAGGTCGTAGTGGTTACCATGTTTAATGCCTGCCACCAATTGAATATTCCGCTTTTTCTCCACAAACTGCATTTTTTGGGGGGTTGTGTATGACGCTGTAAATAAACAGCGATTTTTTCGCTAGCAGCAGCAACTGGTTTGTTGTTTACCAAATATACAGTTTTTCTGTAACATACAAAATAAACTTTTAGACATTATTTAGAGGAGTTTAAAGTTTCGGTTTAAGGTGGCTGCTAGCCAGGTACTCGCCGCGGAGACCCAGCTTCAACCCTGTGCCAACCATTTTGCGATTTTTGATTAAGAGTGTGGCACTGGGACACGTTTATCTCCTGGTACTTCGGTTTCCCTCTACCAGGAACACCTGTCATTGCTGCATATTCACCAGTACCTTGTCACCGGCAGGACAAACGGGCGAAGCCTGTGAACCTTCTAAGAAAGACGTACACTTTAGGGGGAAAAAAAATTATTTCTAGATTTCCGAGCGTTGAAAATTTTGTTAGCTGTAAGTTACTGTCTTTATTTTTATTGCGTCATTTTAAATTCCAGCAACAAATTCAAATAACTTGTAACACATGTCAGTGATACACGCAGAATCTCTGAATATCCCAATTCATCATTCATTTCGTTACATATTGGTGTTCTTGTTTTGTATAGAAACCTGTAGTACTGGACACAAAGAGAATTCTTCAAGTGTCGGAGAAGAATTTCTTATCTGCACCTCTTGTTTGTGGTACAGACAAAAGAATCTTTCGTTCAACTGCTGTTCCTTCATTATCGCGACTGAGAAGGCAATAAAAAGTCATCGACGTTTGATGCTGTAAAGTCAGAGAAGGAAGAATGACAGACGCAAACCGACCCGACCCGGCCAACCCTTTGTTGTAATTAGTTTCTGAGACCAACAGACTGGCCTCGCTACTTGATTGTGTGAGAGAGACAGATATACAGACAGTTCCGTGCCTTGTACTCGCGGAACAAAAGCCCCGAAGATGCTACCCCGAGAGGGGCCTCCCACCGAAATGCGATCCTATCTCTTATCTGATATTAACCCAAGGTAACTTCAAAAGAACGACTGGCTACTTCATTAAAATCCACTTGGGGGCTTAAATGAGATCGAATTGAATACGTCTATTGATGGTCGCGAGATAGGGTAGGGTGTGGGAAGAATCGAGTAATATGCAACTGAAAACAAAAATACTCAATACAACTTTTGAGACTGTCTTTAGGTACGGTGTTGGAGAACAGAGACGTTTAATTCAAGGGACTTGTTGCTAGAAAAATAATTTTGAAATTGCTTCGTGATTTAAACTTTTAAAGCCTAGCGGTAACTTTACACACCACCAGGTTTAACATTAAAAAATTCTACGTGGTGCCCACATTGCGTTTATGTGTTTTGTACGGATCTCAGAACAAACAGCAACTTTTGCCTTATAAAACATTAAGAGACTGGTTTTTATAACCGAAGTGGAGAGTGTTTACAGCGCGGTACGCGCTGAGTCCTTATATAAAACAGATACGCTTCGTCTTTAAAGGGTTAAACATACTGATTTTTCCGTCACACACACACACACACACACACACACACACACACACACATACACAGATCTGACCTCTTGATTACAACGTTTCGATTCTTCCCCTTTAACTCTAAGGCAAATGTCCTCTGGTACACATTGCGTGGGACACGGAGACTGGATATTTTGAAGAAGAGAAAATATCTTGGCCGATCCCAGTGGCCGCGCGGTCTAAGGCGTAGGTCTGCGGCCGAGCGCTTGCTGGGATCATGGGTTCGAGTCCCACCGGGGGCATGGATGGTTGTCTCTTGTACAGTGTTTGTGTTGTCAGGTAGAGGTCTCTGCGACGGGCCGATCCCTCGTCCAGAGGAGTCCTACCGACTGTGGTGTGTGCTTGAGTGTGATCAAGTGAAAATAAACAAACAACCTCGACACCTGCAGTCAGCAGGTAGAACAGGGAAGGACGAAAATATCTTGCCTTTTGTCCAGCCCGTGATGTAGATTCACATCACAAGCCAACGGAAGATACTGAGTGTTAAGAAAAACGACAAAAGTGTATCGACCGTAAATTTTAAAAGCTTTTGACGATGGTGTATAATATTGTGTGGTGATGGGTTTATGGTCCAGTGATGGAGGCTAGCTCTGTCTAAGGGGCCCAACAGAGTAGGCATTCTTCTCCTCTCATTCTCCATTCACCTGAGGACGGAAGCAGAGCCAGCTTCCGAAACGTTGTGATTTTAATTTTCTAATATTTTTAATATTTTACTCTTCGGACGATGGATAAAGTCCATAAACCCATCACCACACTATATCGACCATATCCGCAGTAAATTATTTCGTAAAAATTTTAAAATTTTTCGTTTCACTCGCTCACCTATTGCTAGTTTATGTAACGGCCCGAGCTTAAGATGGCTTGGATGTGCAGAGAGGGACTTGGAGCAGCTGACGGCAACAGGGCGAGGCAACAATAAATAATACAGAAGATGGGCGTTAGTTGTAAAGGAGGCAGACTGGGGACTGCAGAGTGAGGGAATAAGATAGAAATCATGCGTTTTTTACGGACGCTGAAAGTAACTCGAACAGATTTTTAAATACTGGTTACAAGAAATTTAGATTTCATTGTGCCACCTTCCTTTCCAGTCACTGAACGCAGCGTCGGCAGTATTGCACAGTTGGCAGTATTAATACTGTTTACACCTCAGATGTTTGCACGTCTGCCTTGTTGTATTATTGACAACAGGGAAGTAGAATCACACAGATATGGTGGCCTCCAGAATGTACTGTCTCTCGTAGCGTTGTGTGTAATTGAATTGGGCACTCGCAGGTGCAGGCCTCATAACGGGGGTCCAGGGAAGGAAACATATTCGTTCAAAATTCCCAACCAAAGAACTCCATGGGGCGCAGAGCCTTCTGACAAGCTAATGGTTGTTCAGGCAGTCAAAAATTTGCTACCTGTTGTGTAAATCTCCAAGTTCCATCACAGTGTCTGCAGGACCGGTTGCACCTAATTCACGCAATCTCAAATTATGGTCGTTTTCACACCGTGTTCTGTATTTGGTTTGTTCCGACGTTTCGGAGTGACATACTGCTTTCCATCTTCAGGGTGACCGAATTTGGTTGTTGTGGATGCTTTAGCATTTATCTACGAACGAATTACATGTGACTGTCATTATAAACATCACTAGTAGATTAGTAGTTGAAATGCATTGTGACTTTGTAAGATCGCGACTGAATTTGAAATGTTTGACACTAAGTAGCGGCTTCAAACCTCTTTACGTTAAGCCACAGTCCCGTCTCTGTTTAATTGTTTCATGTTTTCTATAAAGACGCAATGACCTAATTAGCTGGTCAAGAGTCGAATATGATGTTTTAGTGAATGAATTGGAAAAAATATGGAAGGAATAAATCGTGGAGAAACTTGATCCAATGTTGAGGAATGTTGAGTGCCTGAGGAAAATAGTGAGGGAAGGCGACCACTTGGGAGACCCAAGCGTAGATGGGAGGATAATATTAAAATGGATCTTCAAGACGTGGGATCGGGGCATGGACTGAATTGAACTGGCTCAGTATAGGGACAGGTGGCGGGATCTTGTGAATGCGGTAATGAACCGCCGGGTTCCATAAAATGCGGGGAATTTCTTGACTAGTTGAGAAACTGTTAGCTTCTCAAGAAGGCCTCTGCTCCATGTAGTTAGTTAGTTAGTTAGTTAGCTAACTAGTTAGCTAGTTAGCTAGCTAGTTAGTTAGTTAGCTAGTTAGCTAGTTAGCTAGCTAGCTAGCTAGTTAGCTAGTTAGTTAGTTAGTTAGTTAGTTAGTTAGTTAGTTAGTTAGTTAGTTAGTTAGTTAGTTAGTTAGTTAGTTAGTTAGAGTCGAATAATATGATATTTAGTGAATGAATTGGAAAAACATATGGAAGGAATAAATCTTGGAGAAACTTGATCTAAAGTTGAGGAATGTTGTTGAGTGCCTGAGGAAAATAGCAAAAGACCGTAAGTGCTGCAGCAGCCAGATGTGTACCCACAGCCTGTCGATTATGAGGCACTATCAGTACCTTTACGGGCCTGGAGGTCGGTCGACTTGGCTGTTGTTACACGCCTGAGGTTTAGCTTTGATTTACATATGTAGAAGCATATTTCATGTACTGTTCGTAGTAGCCGTGTCGACCGGTTTTAACACAGTGTTAAGTTGTTGCCTGAGGGCAGGGTATTACAACTGTCAAATTTTAGTCGATTAGCCATGGATTCATGAAGCATAAACGCAGCTAATAGACAAATTTATTTTCACGTTATATATAAAGAAAACTGAAAGAGTTAGAAGTGTAATTTGACTTCATGATATTTATCGGTGCTTCCCAGTTTGACAACACAGGAGTTTTGTGGTCTAATTTTTGTGCGCGGGAGTTGAATAGGTGTAATGTGTAACAGCAATAGACACACATACCAAGAACGCTACAAGTGCAGTGTATCTTCAACAAACATTTTGCAATCCAACTAAATCCGTAGGGCAGAATTCTTAATAGTATCACAAGATACTGCAATGGAAACCCGTCTTCAGCCGTATTTCCTTGAAGACGGGCACCAGTCCTGTCTCCGAAACGTCCTGTTTTATTTACTGTTTATTTTTATTACTTTTATTCGTTTTAAAATATCGCACAATGGAGAAATTCCAATAAGTGGATAATATTAACCTTTTAAAGACGAAGCGTATCTGTTTTATATAAGGACTCAGTGCGTACCGTGCTGTAAACACTCTCCACTTCGGTTATAAAAACCAGTCTCTTAATGTTTTATAAGGCAAAAGTTGCTGTTTGTTCTGAGATCCGTACAAAACACATAAACGCAATGTGGGCACCACGTAGAATTTTTTAACCCTTTAAAGACGAAGCGTGTCTGTTTTATATAAGGACTCAGTGCGTACCGCTCTGTAAACACTCTCCACTTCGGTTATAAAAACCAATCTCTTAATGTTTTATAAGGCAAAATTTGCTGTTTGTTCTGCGATCCGTACAAAACACATAAACGCAATGTGGGCACCACGTAGAATTTTTTAATGTTAAACCTGGTGGTATGCAAAGTTACCGCTAGGCTTTAAAAGGTTAAATGTGATTTGCCATCCTCACAGTCATACACAAATGTATTATAAATGTATCCACTACACATATTATTTATGTTCCATTTTTATGCGCGATTGCTACTAGTGGAAAGCACCTATGCCTTAGCTATGTCCCTCCGTCTGTCCGACTGTCTGTCCATCTTTCCGCATGTCTCAGCTCGACTCCCAGTGTATGGATTTCCGAGAAATTGATATTGGAGACTTTTATTAAACTCTATCGAGAAACCCGAAGATTGACTACAGTCGGATTAAAATATGGGGCCCCTTCTGGCGACGGAGTTAAAGAAAGAGTAGAGCTATAACTCTGCAACCTGTCTGTGCCGTATGGCAGGTTTCATTTTGCCGTCCTTCCCTCTTCTACCTGCTCACAGTAGGTGTCGAGGTTGTTTATTGTCACTTGATCATACTCAGACACACACCACAGTCGGTAGGACTCCTCTGGACGAGTGATTAGCCCGTCGCAGAGACCTCTACCTGACAACACAAACACTGTACAAGACAAACATCCATGCCCCCGGTGGGATTCGAACCCACGATCCCAGCAAGCGAGCGGCCGCAGATCTGCGCGGCCATTCGGATCGGCTAAAACACCGTTCTCAGTCTCAAAATGTGAGGGGGGGTGGGTGGGGGAGGTGTTTATTAAGTCCGCAGGTGCCGTGTACAATGTAGCAAGGTGTGAAAAAGGCCAGCATCCTCCATAGCAAATGTAACATGCCTTATGGCGCGGGGAGCAGTTACAGAGGAAGGGAAACTTGCATTACATGTCCATGGGAAAAGATGGACTCCGCCCTTGACCCTTAATTCGTATCCACGAAGACTGTGTGAGAGAGGCAGGGGCAGTGAAGTATGTATCACGTTTAAAGGCTGCTTGCGGCTGCGCCGGATGAGAAGTTAAGGTGAAGAATGTAAGTGAGAGCATGAAGAGCCTCTCTGAGTTGATCTGACTGCACTGACGCTTTGAACTGCCACGAATATTTATGAGAGAATTGATAATGGCCGCGAACCTCCTGCCATTATTACGCGTACCTGTCAGAACTTCAAGACCCCACTGTTTAACGATGTGTTAAGTGAGGTTATGTTACTTTCAAATTATATTGCAGTCGTGTCACATGGATTTGACCCCTGAAATCGTAGGGGTCCGATGAACAAAGGGTTATTTGCGGATTTTTTTCTTTCCTAATGCAAAGGCATTGCGTTTCTATTACTAACAGCCGAGTTAAAAAGATGAGTAACGTTAAGGGAAATAAAGATGGTAGCGTTGTTTGAAATGCGTAAAGGATTTTGGTGGGGAGACCTGAGGGAAGGCGACCGCTTGTGAGACGCAGGCGTAGATGGGAGGATAATATTAAAATGGATCTTCAAGAAGTGGGATGGGGAGGCATGAACTGGATTGAGCTGGCTCAGGATAGGGAGAGGTGGCGGGCTCTTGTGAATGCGGTAATGAACCTCCGGGTTCCATAAAATGCGGGGAATTTCTTGACTAGTTGAGAAACTGTTAGCTTCTCAAGAAGGTCTCTGCTCCGTGGAGTTAGTTAGTTAGTTAGTTAGTTAGTTAGTTAGTTAGTTAGTTAGTTAGTTAGTTAGTTAGTTACAGGTAAAATAAGTCCCCAGTTCTGGCCATGCCATGGTTCAGGCCTCCCACCGGCCGGGTTCGATCCCGGGTCAGTCTGTGTGGGATTTGTGGTAGACGAAGTGGCACTGGGACAGTTTTTACCCCGGATACTTCGGTTTTCTCCTGTCAGTTTCATTTCACCCGTGCTCCATTACTTGGAAAACGACAAAACATAATAATCGACTTCATCTTCATGACAGGGTTGCACAAAAAGCCTTAAGGCTGCGGTGCGCCCCCCGTAGCATCTGCTGCGGGGCCCTTCTCCACGAAAAGGAAGTCCCAGTTCAGTTGCACCCCTCCTGTACGTGTTTGCCTCCACACATGACTGCTACGCTAGCAGCTATACGTTCCATGATGTGCTGTAATTGTCTGACGTCACTTGGTTCGTGAAGCAGTGCGACAACAAAAGTAGCCACAGCCCAGCCTAATTGCTACAGATTAATGACTTCCGATAGGAAGAGTGAACACACCTTTCAAGTCGGCTCGACCGGGCGGTAAAGTTTCACAGTGAATAGATATAAAGTGGCTGCAGAACTAAAATGGAGACTCTGCTTCGCCCACAGTTATTTCTGTCGGCCCAATCTAAAATCAATGTCGATGTGCGGGCTGAAATCGAAGCACGCACCTAGATAAGGATCAGATAGTAGTTTTGTCATTTAATTTATTGTGTTTTGAAGTGACTCGATTCCGAACTGCCACTTCCGTAAGATGCTGGGTTTTGGTTCACAAGTAGCGGACAGGAGCTGACTTCCAACCCCTCAAAATACCAAAATGTAAAATAAAATTGTAGAGCGATACTTTACGACGATATTTGGGCCTAAGCGGGACGAGGTAACAGGGGAATGGAGAAGACTACATAACGAGGAACTTAATGACCTGTACTCATCACCAAATATTATTCGGGTAATCAAATCGGGAAGAATGAGATGAGCAGCACATGTAGCACGTATGGGGGAAATAAGAGGTGCATGCGGGATTTTGGTACGGAGACCTAAGGGAAAGAGACCATTTGGGAGACCCAGGCGTAGATGGGAGGATAGTATTAAAATAGCTCTTCAAGATGTGGAATGCGGGGACATGGACTGGATTGATCTGGCTGAGGATAGGGACAGGTGGCGGGCTGTTGTGAATGCGGTAATGAACCTTCGGGTTCCATAAAATGCGGGTAATTTCTTGACTAGCTGAGGAACTGTTAGCTTCTCAAGAAGGCCTCTGCTGCACGGAGTTAGAGCGATACATCATTGTATTAATTTTATTATCGTCAAGTAATTTAAAATTACTGATAGTGACAATTTTTGAGGAGGGTGGTAGGGATGTGCGCGGATGATCTAAAAAATTATTAGACAAGGCGAAATTGGGTTTGAGAGTATTTGGTATGCACACAGTAGTGGCCGCTGTGCAGTGAAGTTCTCCCAGAACGTGTGATGACACACGACCAGGAATGTAACAGCGGGATGCATCCGTTTGGCGCTGGGTTTGTGGAACTGTGTGACAGGTCAGCTTCTCATACCGACTGGCCAAAACAAGACTTCATCCTTAACGAGATGTGTCGGCGTCCCTGCTTGGTTCCCCATCCACACGCTGTCTGTGCGCAGTTCAGACAAGACGGACGCCAGTGACAGCTCCTTGGTTGTATTCCGTCAACACTTTGAAAAGCCGTGGCAGCTTTGGATGCTGCTTTGCTCGGCATACCTGGGGCTGTCAGGGTGGCTTCTCTGGAATACTGCTTCATTGCCCAGCATCGTATGCTTCTTATAACATGCGATTCAAATTCAGTTTGGCTTACAAACGTAAATAATAATAATAATAATAATAATAGCTCCATGGAGCAGAGACTTTCATGAGAAGCTAAAAGTTTCTCAGCTAGTCAAGAAATTCCCCACATTTTATGGAACCCGGAGGTTCATTACCGCATTCACAAGAGCCCGCCCCGCCACCTGTCCCTATCCTGAGCCAACTCAAGCCGGTCCATGCTCCCATCCCACTTCTCGAAGATCCATTTTAATATTATCCTGGGTCTCCCAAGTGGTCGCCTTCACTCAAGTCTCCCCACCAAAATCCTGTATGAACATCTCTTTCCCCCATACGTGCTGCATGCCCCGACCATCTCATTCTTCTCGATTTGATTGCCCGAATAATATTTGGTGATGAGTACAGATAATAATAATAATCATAATAATAATTCACAGTGTCCGTCCGTCCGTCCGGCTGGCCTACTGTACGCCTCAGAAACCAATAATGTTATCAGAAAACTGTAAATACAAATGTTGTTCGCTTTGGAAAGGGAAACGGTAAAATCATTGTTGTTCCAGCGTAATGGGAAAACTTAACACTGCGAGGAAGCCCGGACTTTCCTCATTACTAGAATGTGAGCAAGTCGCACTGGCGGAAAGCTGACCGCTCGGGGAGCAGAGAACATTTGATGGTGGCGCCTCTGATACGATACCCGGATACAACTGTTTTGTCTCTAGCAGCAGATTGGATTTCTCGACGTGGACACGTTAATAATAATAATAATAATATTATTATTATTATTATTATTATTATTGATGTGCTGACACAACAACCATGAGGCTGATCAAAGAGACAACGCAGAAACATAAAACAAAATACGTCAAATAACAAATAACAAATGAAAACGGTTACACAACAAACAAGAAGAACAAGTGACATCGGATAAAAACAGACTGAGTAGTACTGTTACTGTTAAAGCAGAAATGTTCAGGAGAGAGTATTTGTTGCTAAGCAGTTTGGCAGTTCAGTTACAATCAGTGCAGTGTATTTACGTGCAGCCTTGGCAGCGCAGGACAACGTACCAAACCAACACTCGATACAAAAATACGCAAATACATACGTGCAGCCGCGTTACACTGCATGCGGGGAGAAAACAAGTGCTGGGTGCGGTAACTGTGAGTGATAACTCTACACCGCAAGAGGAGGAGGAGGAGTACTAGTAGTAGTAGTACTAGTAGTAGTAGTAGTAGTAGTAGTAGTAGTAGTAGTAGTAGTAGTAGTTGTTGTTGTTGTTGTTTAGAAAGAAGAAGAATAAAATTAACGCAGAGAATAGAAAATAGAGTCATAATGTTATGATTACAAGGACATTATTTGTACCTTACCGTTTCGCAGTCCTTCCCTCTTCTACCTACCTGTTCACAGCAGGTGTCGAGGTTGTTTATTTTCACTTGATCACACTCAGACACACACCACAGTCGGTAGGACTCCTCTGGGCGAGGGATCGGCCCGTCACAGAGACCTCTACCTGACAACACAAACACTGTACAAGACAAACATCCATGCCCCCGGTGGGATTCGAACCCACGATCCCAGCAAGCGCTCGGACGCAGACCTACGCCTTAGACCGCGCGGCCACTGGGATCGGCTTTTGTACCTTATACGGAGCATAAATAATATTAATAAAGACTGTTTGATTATTTGGTTACTTGTGTGCCGTATAGACAGGTTAATGGTGGTGTGCGGAATGAGCACTGTGCCCTCCCCTTTCTGTGCATTGGCAATACATAAAAGCAGTCCCTTCAAGTTACAGCTGTTTGTACTCCTGTTTGTCCCTCTCTGAAAGTAATAAGGGCCCTCTCAAAGGGCGGGCCTATCAACAGGTTGTTGACAAAGACGCAGATTTTAAACCAGACACTAGTGTACTTACATTTATCATGCACTTCTGAGTGCTTCCAGTGTTTTATTTTTAAACCTTACCCTAAAAGTTCAAACGTCAAGCATTTCCATCTGGAGCAATTTCGTTTTAATTTTCTGAAACCTCACGTTCATAGTAATGGCATTTGACAGTTCAGTTCCTGCTGCACGTGAAACGCAGTAATTCTCCATTACAAAGTGAAAGTAATTCTGTTTAGTGAAACAGTCGCTGTGAATTGACATAAGTGCGCTGTCAGTAAATGTAGAATTGTGGAACGCCAAAGAAATTGGAGGCACAATGCCTGTAATTCTTAAATAAATAAACGTTTCCAAACAACGTGGCTTATAATACCGAAAAGAGGCACTTCAATTTAAGATGCTGTGTTTCTTTATAAGTACATGCCAGTAGCTATATTCGTAGTTTACGCAGCGTAACCTTGAATGCGGTAATACGAGAAGACCGTTTAAAACGCTCTAGATGAGTTTCCATCTTGTACTAATTAATGATCCTGAAGGTGGTGCAATGTAACTTGGTAAAGAAAGCTACGAACGTGTAGGCTCGGAGAGAGGCTGCCACGTGGGGACAAATACTGTCCGGTACACAGATATCGGACAAGCACTTTTATGAACGCTGGCACCTCATTACTTAACCTGCAAACTTAACCGTGCGTTTCGTACCTGTGATTCGTTATAAAGTGAAGGCTAACTAACTAACTAACTAACTAACTAACTCACTAACCAACCAACCAACCAACCAACCTACCAACCAACTAACTCCATGGAGCAGAGGCCTTATTGAGAAGCTAACAGTTTCTCAGCTAGTCAAGAAATTCACCGCATTTTATGGAACCCGGAGGTTCATTACCGCATTCACAAGAGCCCGCCACCTGTCCCTATCCTGAGCCAGCTCAATACAATCCATTCCATCCCACGTCTTGAAGATCCCTTTTAATATTATCCTCTCATCTACGTCTGGGCCTCGCACGTGGTCACCTTCCATCAGATATTTCCGTACCAAAATCCTGTGTGCACCTCTCTTTCCCCCCCATACGTGCTACATTCCCGGCCCATCTCATTCTTCTCGATTTGGTTACCCGAATAATGTTTCGTGATGAGTACAAGTCATTAAGTTCCTCGTTATGTAGTCTTCTCCACTCCCCTGTCGCTTCGTCCCATAAAGTGAAGGCTGAAGTCTATATATGATACATTACAGGCTGGCCCCCCCCCCCCCGTCCTGTTATTTCAGAGCTATGGGAATATGACGCGTCATGTTACTGTGATATGTATATATTTCTTACACTGTTCACCCCGCGCACTGTCGGCAATCAAATGACGCAACCTTCAGCCCAACAGAATGCACTGTACTGTTTTCAGATATGCTATATTACACTGCCTTGTTAATCACTCCAACATGTTTCGATCCCTCACAGGATCATCATCAGGGATTCATGTTAAAGTAACATTTCACAAAACAGAACAAGCAGTGCATATACATATTAATTAAAAACATATAAAAAGACGAACGTTTGTGATGTGGGCGGTGGGTCGCAGGTACGCTGTGCGCTGCAGGTGCTTACGAACGTGCGGACGGATGAGGCAGTCCTGTCGTGTAATTTTAAGACAACTATAAACATTTTTATAAAAACTGTTTTTCCAAGGCTGTTGTTCCCGTCTTACTTGTACCCACATAACAATACGTATTGTGAGGTTTTGAAATCTGAGTTCCATATAAACTGTGAATATGTATATTATTTTATTCGTGTGTTCAACCTGATGAACCACTTGGGAGACCCAGGCGTAGATGGTAGGATAATATTAAAATGGATCTTCAAGAAGTGGGATGGGGCATGGACTGGATTGAGCTTGGCTCAGGGTAGGGACAGGTGGCGGGCTGTTGTGAATGCGGTAATGAACTTCCGGGTTCCATAAAATTCGGGGAATTTCTTGACTAGCTGAGAAACTGGTAGCTTCTGAAGAAGGTCTCTGCTCCATGGAGTTACTTTCTTCAACCTGATGATGACCTGTTAAGCCGAAACATGTAGCTGAAAATAATAGAATAAATTGTTGTTTTGACTGGATGTACCGTAACTCTAATTGATGTTATGTGATACAGTATTTATGTTTGCCTGTAGAACTGTGTTTATTTAATATCATACAGCTATTCTTTTACTCGGTAATTACCGGTCTTGCTTATTAATTCATTCTCCTTTCGCAGATAGGAATTGTAAATCGTCAAGCCTTGAAATCGAAGCTAATTACCTCTTACATGCCTGAGGTAGCATTGATACGTAATTTTTGTCTGTCAGCGGCATCCTATAGTGTGAAATGTTCTGCAGATTTTACGAGCTTGTTCGTTAGGCAGATACATTAAAATATGAACGTTGTAAAAACTTGGGTTGTTTATTCGGAAACTAGACTGCAATATTAATGTTGCTTAGACTCCGTGGTTTCATGAATGATGCAACCAGCGGTGAGTCTGAATTCACCGTTATTTTTGAATGTGACGTTGCATGTTTAGAGTTAGCGTTACCTCAAATTTAAAAAAAAACTACCTACTGCAAAAGCCTTAAAACTGACAAATTGAATCTCACGGTTGATGTACACTTGTGTGTTATTAATTGCTGCGTTCTCTTCTTCTGACAAGGATGCAACGTGGTTTGTTCATCTTGTGATACCATCTCTTTTAATGCTGTGAAATTCACGATGGTTCACCAAGAAAGTGACGAAATGAGTGCTGGTTCGCTGAACCGATTTTTCATATCGCTTTCAGTGCGTTGAACCGGAATGACCTTGAACCGCTTTACAATATTAGTACAGTCTGAACACCACACACAAGATCACTGGCATTTGCCTCGTATGGCTAACAAAACTCTCAGCATCCGGTCGTGATTTTTTGGTGCTGGTACAACTGCTGTTCTTGTTGCAAAATTTGCCTATCTCGCTTGGTGCGCAAGATGTGCACATGTGATTTGCAGTGATGGAGGCATTTTAGTAGGAAAATCGACAGAGTTAAGTAAATATTTCGCCGTTTTCTTGTACATTGGTGTCTTGCGTGAATTGTGGTTTTAACGTAAGCATTTAGTTTGTAACGATATCATATGTATATTGTAGCATTTGTGTTATCGCGTTACGTAAATACTTGTTTAAGCAATGCTGTTTAAGCAATGCTGTTTACACAGCGCATTTCCAAACATGGTTTGTATCGTTCTGCTGCTGCTTCAGCTGTCAGTTAAATAGGTGTTTTGTTTTATACGTTTTTTGTTGTTATGTTGTTGTTGGGTTTGTGTGAGCGTTTTTTCTTAATTTCTGTTGTGTGTATTTTTTGCTGGTTTTGTAATTGACTGTTGTGCTGTTAAATTAGCGTGCTGATAACAAAATTATTATTATTATCATCATCATCATCATCATCATCATATGATTGCCTTTTTTGCTCAGCATGTGGTTTATTTCAGGTTATGTTGCATCGAAACCTGTAAAAAAGGAATTATATGCACGCACGCACACAAACACAGTCGAACTCGGTTATAACGCCATGAAAGGGACTGAAAATTTTGTGTCGTTATAAACGAGTGATGTTATAGCCGAGCAGTATAATGTTACGGTTAACAGTGCGGAATTAATTGGTACCACAGAATATCTGACGTTATAGACGAGGTGTCGTATAAACCGATGTCGTTATAACCGGGTTCGAATCTGTGTGTGTGTGTGTGTGTGTACATGAAGTTAGAATCACGTCAAGGTACTGCACACCAGTTCTTGCGCTTCGTTTATCAGCCCGGGTTCCTTGTGTGCTATCGAGTGTTGCAGTATGTCTGAATGTGTTAATATTGGGTCCAAATAAGGAAAAAGGAAGACTACTCTTAAGACTGCTTCCAGAAGTAACTAACTAACTCCTTACGTGCAGTTGCAAGTGATGTCCGTCCGTCTGTGGCCACGCGTCAGCATATATTGCGGGATATCCTTGCCATTTACCAATTCCCAAGTGCTTCGTATAAATTCATCTATCATCTGCTGGCAGGGACGGTGAGCCCCTTGCGCAGGGACATATCTCACACTACAAAGAGAAGGGGGGAGGCAGGGAGGGAGGGAATCCTCACTTCTCATCCACGTATAAGTTAGCCCAAGGGGAAAGTGTTGAATTCTATTCATAAGGCTTAGTTACAACGTGCACCTGTCGGAACTGCTCACGTCACATAATGTGAAGTTTACCCCTCTAAAGCCTAGCAATAACTACAGTGACCACCTGCATTGTATTAACTCTATGAAGACTAACGTTGTATAAATTACATAAGCCTGTAAAGTTTCGGCTTGTACCTCATAAAGAACTCAAACCTGTATATTATAAATACCAGCTGGCTAATGGTATGTAGGAAAATAACTGGAATTTATTGTAATAGTCCCACAGAACATACATAGGCTACCTTGTGTAGAAAAATATTCGGATTTCCCTATCGCTGTTTTACGTGTTACGTATGTTTACCACTGATCTCTAAAAGGTTTAGAATCTCTGCATTGTCTCACAGAGATTTATGTGGGTTTTGTTTGATTGCGAGAATACATAGCAGTTATTTCCTTGTCCGGCATTAACGGGTAGCGTCGTCTTTTAATGGAGACAAAATGTTTTCCTTGCGGTAGGCATTGGATATTTCAATATTTTTCATGTAATTCTCAAGTTTCGAAGACTTGAGAATAACAGGTATTTCTTGTGAGATGGTGTGGTGAGTACAGTGACTGCGTTACGGACTGGAAAACTGGCGTTAAATTCCCAATTAGGGACAAGAAGCTTTTGCTTGGCTACTACCTGCTTACGGTCTGTGGATCAGTACAGCCTTTTGTCAAATGGTTATGGGAGAATTGGCCCCGAGTGAAGGCGAACAGGGCAGAGTGAGTCCGACCACTCTCCAGGGCTGTGGAGTCGGTACACAAAAGCTCCGACTCCGACTCCGATTCCGACTCCTTGATTTTTAAAACTCCGACTCCTTCATAAAAGCTCCATATATATTAATAACGGTAAACCTATAAGACATTTCATCACCACCACGTGAATCATCAGGCTACTGTTTAGACTTATAACCCATATTTAAGTATACTTGTAAGTCTAATGGTTACTGTAGCTATCAGGGTTCTGAATTTGGAGTGCCTAGATAAGATTTTAGATTGAGGTCGTAGTCGAAGTTGGTACATTTTTACCGACTCCGACTCCACCAAAAATTCCTTCCGACTCCGACTCCACAGCCCTGGCATTCTCCTGTAGGTAAGGAGGAGGAAGGCGTAGCAGAATTACATCCTCAGAGTCTCCGTCCGTTTGCATACCAACCTTCAGTGCGAGTCTCACAAACCTTACGGCCCTCCCACCTCAGTCGCATGACTGCAGCTACTACTTAAGCAGACAGACGAACACTGGCACCCCCACCGCTCTGGCTGCAGAAACACACTGCTCTACCCGCACACGGCTTCGCGCACTTTCCCGACTTGTGACATCAACACTACTTTCGCACGGAGCTGGAGACTTTGTGGAAATAATCCTGCTATAACAAAGCTTAAAGCTGTACCTCCATGCCCCCATGTAAGGCCATGGAATGGTGCTCTGTTAAACATTGAAAGATGAAGACGTCTTGGATGTTAGGCTGTGCCGTTGGTTGAGTAGTTCTAAATGTCGGGAACTATTCGCCAGACGGCACAGCAAAACGTCTCCGAGAACCTGAATCTCCCACCACGCCGATATGAGACCTCATATTTTACCTGTTGTTTCTTTTCTTTTGCCTTCAGCTTCATTTTCAGGTTAGGTAGCGTCTTGCAAAGTATAGTCTTATATCTTTTGAATAGGAATGAACGAGGAAAAGTACATCACTGGTTGTGTGTGTGTGTGTGTGTGTGTGTGTGTGTGTGTAGCCTTTAACTTATTAAAGCTGTACATTCATCTCAATAATATTAAAATCTCCAGTTCACCTTCGCAGAAACCACTCTTTGTATCCATTACAAATACCAGCCGGTTATTTATTGTAAAAATACGTTCTTATCCTGAGAATAATATGAAATAAATAAATGAATCAATAAATACAGCCTGTATGAGACATCCGTAGCTTGTTTAATGTTAAAGCAGGAGGTGCGTAGAAGAACACTAAGCCTGTAAAGGGCCAGGCCCTTTGGGCAGATCTGTCTGCGTGGCTGTGTTGTGTGTCTGTGCACATAACGAGCTGTGCCGGACACATCAGCAGTGTCATCGCCGCCAATAGCTCCGGCGATCCGTTCAGCAAATCTCCAGATAAGGTAACGACGTGGTATAGCGCCTTAAGTTAAGAACTCTGTGTAATGAATACATCGGCTGTCTCTTTTCACGCCTGTGGTAGCTAATTACTGTATAGGAAGTGAGCGTATGGAAACAGGGGTAAGTTAAACATCAGTCTATTGATTGCTTCTGGGTATTACCTTTAAAACACCGTGAAAATTTAGTGGACTGTACAAGGCAAATTGTGTTTAAACTCTGTTTCTGATATATTGTTTAAAAAACAAATGCTTGAAAAATATGACAAGCTTAGCGTAGTTGTGATTGGTGGTGGTGGTGGCGGCGGCGGCGGCGACCTTGGTGGTGGTGTTGGTGGTGGTGGTGGTGGTGGTGTTGGTGGCGGCGGCGGTGGTGGTGGTGGTGGTGGTGGTGGTGGCGGCGGTGGTGGTGGTGGTGGTGGTGGTGGAGGTG
>BLKM01000302.1:50341-175994 GCA_013340265.1 Coptotermes formosanus
GGTGGTGTTGGTGGTGGTGGTGGTGGTGGTGGCGACCTTGGTGGTGGTTGTGGTGGTGGCGGCGGCTACGGCGGTGGTTATTGCAGTGAAAGCTATAAAGGTGTTCATTAAGTAATTCCTTTCAAACTCTTGTTTTTCTTCCCACTGCACCAACACCTTGCCGCCCAGCGTGCTCGGGCAATATTCTTTCCTCACAGGAGGCGAGAAAATTTTGCTGCTAAATTCAAGAGGTAGAATTAAAATTGTGTTTGTTTCAGCCCTTAGTTTAGGAGACGGTAACATTATATTTCTGAACAGCACGTCAGGAAGTGTTCCCTGAACAGCACGTCAGGAAGTGTTCCCTGAATGTTACCTGCTCCTAATTTCACGATTCTGAGCGATTAATTTATTTTTATGCTTTTACTGCGTGTGACTCTTGACTGTGATATAGCAGTCGGGTTTTAGGCGCGTTTGCAAAATTGTGACAAGCAACTGTTAGCTTCGTCACGCCTGCCTGCCTGTCTGTCTGTCTGCCTGCCTGCCTGCCTGCCTGCCTGTCTGCCTGCCCGCCTGCCTGCCTGCCTGTCTGTCTGTCTGCTTGCCTGCCTGCCTGCCTGCCTGCCTGCCTGCCCGCCTGCCCGCCTGCCCGCCTGCCCGCCTGCCTGCCTGCCTGTCTGTCTGTCTGTCTGTCTGTCTGTCTGCTTGCCTGCCTGCCTGCCTGCCTGCCTGCCTGTCTATTTGTCCGCATGGAAAAACTCGGCTCCCGCTGAAGGAATTTTCATGAAATTTGATAGTTGAGGATTTTTAGAAAATATGTCAAGAAAATTCAAGTCTCATTAAAAAAGTCTGTGAGATTTTCTTCAACTTGAAAGAATTCTGAAGCCCGCTGATGCGAGAATTCTTATTCGTCGATCGATATTTTAAAAGATATCGATAAATTTCTACTGAAAAGGCGGTCGTTTGCTCTTTAACTTGTGGACCAAAATGCGTTGTTTAATCGAGGATTAGGCTGAAAGTTTTTTTGAGCCAGCTACGAATTTCCTGTAGGTTATTTACAGCTCTTTTCACTTATGTGAAAAATGCCCTCTGCTCTTCAAACCCATTTACTATTTTGTATTGAATCTAATTTGTATACATGTCTGTCCGAGACCGGTCCTGCGTTCAGTGCACCTGCAACGTAATACGAAACCTTGTTCGGAACATGCACTTATAAAAAAACATTTTCATAATTCAGTTGTATGGGCACTGCCAAATGCGATTCCATTTAATAACGATACGTGGGAAGGTTCTCGTCTTCTGCTGCTGTCGAGAACGCCTTGTCGAAGGCCGGAAGGCATGCTTCGCAGGAATGCGACTTAAAACTGCGCTCGAGGGCAGTTTGTTACAGTTCAGCGCTCTGTTTTTGTTGCATTTTATTTTACGTGTTATCCCATTTTCGTCCATTTCCATTCGAGATATGGATCTGTAAGTGCTTGCCGCCACTCCGTAACGAAGCTTGCGAATTCCAATTTGTCATGGAAAACTTAAACATTAAACTACACAAAGCAATAAATTTTAATTTTATCAATTTATTGTATGGGTGTGAAAATTTGTCTCTATCATTAAGGGAAAAAACCTCAATTGGATACGACGATTTGGTCTTCTTAGGATTTTAGACCCTTGCATATGAGTCCACAACGTTCCTTCGAAACATCGGAAAACAGATACTCAGTGATGCTGCTCAGCTATACCGCTACAATAACCAATGATGTCGCTGCCTGTCAACTTCAAAATAACGCAGAATAGCACCAAACAGATGATGGGTCATGTGGCGAGACACGGGACTGTTCGCTGCCCAGGGCGCCGTGATAAGCTAACTGAACCTTCCGTTGCTTAGCCTGAGACTTCCACAGCTCTCGCAAGCAAGATAACGACTTGATGCATCACGTGTCTGTGACACGTGTTAAATAAAAATACTGAAAGTAATTCCTTTTTAACTTCTCTATGTCACCAGGGTCTGCGCTCGTTTTGGATTTTACTCAGCGTAGAATGTTTCTTGCCGACGTTTCGGGACAACCTAACGGTCCCATATTGAAGGATCAAACCGTCTTCTTGGAGTGCTTGACCCTTGAAGATGACAGGTAGGTTGTCCCGAAACGTCTGTAAGAGACTACCATTCTACGCCGCGTAAAATCCCAAAAGAGCGCAAATCTCATTTACACCGCGGCGAATACCTGAGATCGCTCTTCTCTCTATTGCCACTTAACATATACGCATTTAATTTTAGTGACATCGTTTCGGGGGTGCCATATGATAGTATCACAAGGCAGCAAGCTGGCACAGTGTTTATCTGACTGAAGACTGTTACGTCTATAGCAAAATACTGTAGCAGCGGAAAGGGGTAGCTATTAAAATTCATTTAAATACCAATATTTCCTGGTACGGAGGCTTACGCATGTTATAGAATGACGCTTCAAGGTCATTTGAAACATAATGTCATCTATCAGACAACCAGACGAACTATGTATTCTGCGATAGCAAAGAAACAATCGGCTACATAAAACTGCCTTTCATATGTATTATGAGACAGCTACGTGCGTCTGAAGGGCCACACCATGCATGGGTCGACCACCGGAAACGCGGGTTTATAGTCCTTAGCGTGTAAGACGTCAGGAAAGATTAATGCGCTTCAGAATGGTATACATAAACATGATTACATAAATCAGTCGTAACTGTAATATTCGTGAGGAGAACAATGGCAGTGTGTGCTTGTTTGCGAAATTGCTCTATCCGTGTAAAGCTGTACCAGAATCTTAGGAAAGTTATTGCCTTTGCAAGGAGTATAGAATCAGTGTACGAACGCACTTCTAAGAAACGCAGCAACTCTGTCCACTCTAACGGACTCTGCTTATGAAATCGTTAAATGTTTGCGAATGTAGCGACAAATCAAGCTGCGATATATTGCCCAGTTTTATGGATCCTCCGACTGTTATCTATAGCAGACCAATCGCTTTGCAACTCATTCAATACTAGGAAGTTTACGCCTTAAATAATGCTGTATGTTTTTCAAATCTATAGAAGTGACAAGCCCAATAGAATAATATTCTTAAATGAGTTACTCACGCTTTTTCGATGTTTGTAGCAGGTTGCTGCTGATTGGCTGGCTGGGAATGCTAACTTCCGGGTTTGGGAATAATGTGATACAGGTCTATCAATTGGAACCCGGTTATAACGATATCAGTTTATGCCACAACTCGTCTATAGCGTCAGATATCCTGTGGTACCAATTAATTCCTCACTGTTAACCATAACGTTATTTTCCTCGGTTATAACAACACTCGTTTATAACGACAAAAATTTTCAGTCCCTTTCATAACGTTATAACCGAGTTCGGCTGTATTTTCGTGACCTTAAATTATTTGATCTTTCCGTTTTGGTAGGTCTCTGACTAACGGGCTGCCTGTCTGTTATCAGTATTATTTCCATTAAAATATATAACAGTAATATTGTCAGCGATTGGCATATTCGCAACATCTGTACAAATTACAGCGCGTGACATAGGCTGTCTTTACATCTGCAGCTGCATAGTGATTATATGCAAAAAGACGTACGAGTGGTCTTAACTTTAACCGATGAATCACATGGTAATAAGATCGTTCGTTCACGACGGTGAGGTCTGAGTCGTTGTGTCTCCAGATGCAGGACGGAACCTCATGCTGCTGCTTGATCGAATTGCATTTCACGTTATGACGATTGTGTTCTGTTCGTGGAGAAAATGCTTCTTCTTCCTTATATGCCGGGGCTTACTCTCAGTTATGCTGAATAACGTAACCTGTGGTAACGTAACGGCTGATATCAAAACTTGTACAAATTTTCGCACCCACAGCACAGCCTAACACAATTGTGCGCACCCACAGCACAGCCTAACACAATTGTACGCACCTACAGCACAGCCTAACGCAATTGTACGCACCTACAGCACAACCTAACACAAATTTACGCACCCACAGCACAGCCTAACACAATTGTACGCATCTACAGCACAACCTAACACAATTTTATGCGTCTACAGCACAACCTAACACAATTTGACGCACCTACAGCGCAGCCTAACACAATTGTACGCACCTACAGCATAACCTAACACAATTCATTATCAACGAAGTTTCTACAATGAATCCTGATACGTCAACAGTCACAGGATTTGACTCAGTAGTACTTCTACTGCGCCGATCCCAGTGGCCGCGCGGCCTAAGGCGTGGGTCTGCGGCCATTCGCTTGCTGGGATTGCGGGTTCGAATCCCGCCGAGGCCATAGATGTCTGTCTCTCGTGTGTGTTGTATGTTGTCAGGTGGAGGTCTCTGCGTCAGGCTGATCACTCGTCCAGAGGAGTGCTACCGACTGTGGTGTGTGTCTGAGTGTGATCGTGAAGCCTCGATAATGAGGAGGTCCTGGCCCACTGGGGGCTGTTGCGCCACTGGAACAAAAGTATGTCTGCCGCCGTTAGGCTGTTCCTGTCTGCTGTCAGCAGACAGACGGCCCTGTGGCCCTGACGGGTGACGTAATAACGGTCACTAATCGCCTTAAGATTGAAATCGCTGCAAATAATATTAGCATGTTTAATTCGTAAACCACAGAAAACACACTACATGCTCATTACAAACGCAAACCGGTAAATGCCGTTTACAGAAATAATTGGCATTTACTCCGAAAAGCATGTAGGGCAATATGTGTGTGTGTGTGTGTGTGTGTGTATATATATATACTTGTATATATATTGTGTGGGAAAATACGGAATGTCTTAAACGGTGCATATGACCACAACTAGCTCTACGTCGAAAAAATTAATGTATAAATGTACACAGTTGACGCCTTCCACGTACTAATGACTTTTACCAACACAGCTTTACGATACTGTTAACTCCGAATCACTACAAATGTTGTGTCTTCTTTTTTACTGTTGGCGAACAGGCGTGGCAAATCTCGGCAGAAATTGCGTTTGGCGATTTATTTATCCGGCGGCTGTGAAGGCGTTTCTTGCACAACAATGCCGTCATGTACAGAAGAGAACAAATGTTGAACAGTCTGGAGGGGAGCGGGGCGGAAAGCGGGCGGGAAAAACGTCGATCTTCGTCATATCTACAATACGTGAAAATTCTTTGCGTGTCCGCACTATACTACTAATGTTTACAACAGTAACAGTGACATGATGATGATGATAGTAAAATATTGTGATAATCATTGTGCTCGTGTTCGTAATAGCTATTGTCACTTTCGGCTATGTACAGTTTTTTTTTCGGATTTTCTGTCATTTTTAGGGCTTACCTGCATGAATACTCCTAAGTGGAGTGAAAAACTGATTTCCCAGAAGGTGCTGTCGAATCCGCGTATTAAATCCAACCCTTGCGGAAGTGTAATGCAAAATAACACGCCTCGGTAAAGTGTATTTGAAGGCTCGACACGCGTGACGGTACATTAAGCCCTCCAGGATAAATTTATGGTAAAATTTTTTTTTTTACATAAGGTTAAATATCTAATCCAGGACTTACGTCTGTGTTTCGTGGAGCGTGCTTTTACGCTAACTGGGGTCATTAACCTAGAAAGAGGCACACGGTCGTTATTCATAAACTGCATGCTTTATGGCACAGGAAATTTGGCTTTGCCTTTCTTTTCAGCAGTCTGTTCTCCTCTCCTCTCCTCTCCTCTCCTCTTCTCTCCTCTCCTCTCCTCTCCTCTCCACTTCTCTCCTCTCCTCTCCTCTCCTCTCCTCTCCTCTCCTCTCCTCTCCTCTCCTCTCTCTGCTGAGTTGCAACATTCGAAGTGACTCTGTCCGTGAACATTGTCTCTTTATGGCAAATCGATGAAGTGCCAAACCGCTCTGGAGTTTTGCCAAAGCGGCTACGAAAGAAACTGGAAACTTTCCTTCAAAACACAAGACAGGATAGAAAACGCGTCGCACATCCGAGTGCGACACGAAGAGTCAAGAGAATTATTTTTTAGTTGCGAGCTTTCAGACGTTCACAATGATATGAACCGACGTAACTTCTCTTGTGAGCCGGCAGCTTTACAGCACTGCCAGCAGGAATTTTGTGAAGTCGTAGGATGTTATGCTCCACATGTGCCGTACGTTGTGACACAGGAGAATGCTTCTGTTATAGAAATTCTTGATATGAAACGATTGCAAAATGCTGAAGAATAGCTGAGGTGTTACTAGGCATCATCTCGTAAACGGCGCGATTTTCGAAATAAGCATTGTTGAACATAAAATGCGTGTTTTGATTTTCTCTACAACTTTTGTCTGAAACATTTCTCATTCTAAGAAGAATTCCACGAGATATTATCATAAGAGTACATAGGTACCTGTTATTCTTGACAGGTTTTAATGAAACTCGAATTTTTCGCGACGGAATTTCAAAAAATCGTTAAATGTCAAATTTCATGAAAATCCGCCCAGTGAGAGCCGTGTTGTTCCATGCGGACGGACGGACAGATACGACAAAGCTAGTAGTTGTTTTTCGCATTTTGCTAACGCGTCTAATAAAAATGATCCAACCAGTTTTGAGTTTCTGAACACATCAGATTAACCCTAACTTTGGTGTACTAACGGGTACAGCTGGCGCGGTGCAAGTAACTATACTGTAAGTTACGTAGCAGCAAAGCTCCACACATTCTTAACCTGAGCACTAGATGGGGGTGTGGTCAACATAACGCCTCGGCTGCTGTACCCCAGAAGTAATAGCCCCCCGGTACCCCTGGAATGGGGCTGTTTAGGTCTCAGAACCGGTCTGGAAGCTTCCGAGAAAAAAAAATATTTTTCATAGCCGGGAACAGAACCACGATCCCTCCGTTGTCAAGTTGGTCACTACAGCAACTGAGCTGTCACAAAATTCAAGAAAAACAACCATGTAATGCTAGACGCATATAAGACGCTGTCTTGCTAAAGTCCATTTCTTCTGTAAGAGAGGTTTCCGGATTTGGAAGTGCTGTTGACGTTGTGGATTCTAAACCAGAAAGTGAAATTCGATGGTTTGGGAAACGAAATCTGGCCGTGGTAGAACCATTTCTGTCTGATCAAGATTTCGAGGTAGTTACGAGTGTCATAAACTGCCAAAATGTGAACGTACTTGCATTCAAAGTGCTGCAACACGATATTGCTGACGAACCTGAAGTTTGAAAATATCTGGTGTAAATTTTATACGTTGCATACCGTACGTAGGCTACGTGTTTTTATACACTGTTAAGATAGACCAACAAATACGGACACTGTTGTGAAGTAATGGGTTTTTGGACTTTTTCCATCGTCCGGAGAATAAAGTAACTACAATTAAAATTAAGGTGTTCCATGTCCGTGCACTGTATCATATAAAATAATACTCACCAACTAATGCACCAAAATACATACAATCTTTATTGTAAAAACCTCCTACATATTTCGACCCTGCTGGGTCATCTTCAGGGAGAATAGTCTGTTACACTGTTGGATGCACTTATACAGTTAAGTGAGAATGTGCCTTGGCTTTCATCCTCCGTTGTGAGGTATCTTGTACTGTCCGCGGTCTGTATAGAGGTGTCTTGTACTGTCCGCGGACTCCGTTGTGAGGTATCTTGTACTGTCCGCAGCCTCCCTTGTGAGGTATCTTGTACTGTCCGCGGGCCCCCCGCGGACAGTACAAGATACCTCACAAAGGAGGATGAAAGCAAAGGCACATTCTCACTTAACTGTATAAGTGTATCCAACAGTGTAACAGACTGTTCTCCTTGAAGATGACCCAGCAGGGTCGAAACATGTACGAGGTTTTTACGAATAAAGATTGTATGTATTTTGGTGCACTAGTTGGTGAATATTATTTTATAACTAGAATCAAAATTAATTCTAATTGTAGTTATTTTTTTCTTCGGACGCCGGAAAAAAGTCCAAAAACCCATCACTTCACAAAATTCTACACCGTTGTCAAAATCTTTTAGAGTATGTTTGTATCAATGCCACCCCTACGTGTTTCGGTGGTCAAGCCACCATAATCAGGGGGCACCAAATGTCGCAGGCTCTGTTCTGCATCTAACGTCACGGAATATTACATTCAAGAACTAGCCCGTTGTTGCAGTCTGTGACAAATTCACATTCACCCACATCATTACAGTTAAAATAAAGAGAATTCACCCTCTCAAGGACAGCACAGTTGAAAGATGTGATACACAAATATAGTTTTACACACAGTAAAATTGATAAATTATTAAATGTTTTCATCACGTAAAAGTGTGAGATTTGCTGGCATTGGGCTGACCTTTGGTGTCCCCTGATAGTGGCTTGACCACCGAAACGAGTAGGGGTGGTATTATCTTATCTTCACAGTGCGTCTTCAATGTATGTATAAAGTCACCAACTAATGCACTTTTTATTAACAATTATTACTTCCCGACATATGTTTCGGCGTCTAAAATGTGGCCGTCATCAGGGGACACTCACTGTGAAGAACGCTGAACGTCCATATTGTTTATAACAGGGGTCTTGAGCAAGACAGTTCACATTAACACTTGCGGGAGCGCTGGTTCCGATAGCAGCTTGTATACAAAACGACACATCACCCTCACTGGATAAAATGTTTAAATATATGAAATATATAAAGTCATGTAGGGGTGACATTGGTACAAATATGTAATTGTGAACAGTGCGCATGTTTTGGTCTGTCTTCACAGTGTATCTGGTGCAAGGTTTAACCCTTTAAAGACGAAGCGCATCTGTTTTATATAAGGACTCAGTGCGTACCGCGCTGTAAACACTCTCCGCTTCTGTTATAAAAACCAGTCTCTTAATGTTTTATAAGGCAAAAGCTGCTGTTTGTTCTGAGATCCGTACAAAACACATAAACGCAATGTGGGCACCACGTAGAATTTTTTAACCCTTTAAAGACGAAGCGTATCTGTTTTATATAAGGACCCAGTGCGTACCGCGCTGTAAACACTCTCCACTTCGGTTATAAAAACCAGTCTCTTAATGTTTTATAAGGCAAAAGTTGCTGTTTGTTCTGAGATCCGTACAAAACACATAAACGCAATGTGGGCACCACGTAGAATTTTTTAATGTTAACCCTTTAAAGACGAAGCGTATCTGTTTTATATAAGGACTCAGTGCGTACCGCGCTGTAAACACTCTCCACTTCGGTTATAAAAACCAGTCTCTTAATGTTTTATAAGGCAAAAGTTGCTGTTTGTTCTGAGATCCGTACAAAACACATAAACGCAACGTGGGCACCACGTAGAATTTTTTAATGTTAAACCTGGTGGTACGTAAAGTTACCGCTAGGCTTTAAAAGGTTAAGCAATGTGCTGTTTGCAATAACGCATTTTCACAATGTCATTCAGAGCCGTTTGAACCTAAATGTTGTTTGGATAACTGAACTGTTCAGAATTCCTCGCATGCTTTTGTTATTTGGCCGTCTCTGATACACTTGTTTTAACTACGTTTCATATTGTTTCAGCGTTCAGAATCGCGAAATTTGAAACAAAATGAAGCCTGAAATTCGTCTAAATAACATGTACGAAGTACCACACAAAGTAACAGTGCACCTTTATTGCAAACACCTTTCAGGTGACGATGTTTGGTGACACTTTGCTTGTCATTTTGGGAATTTTGAACATTAGTACACACTGAGGGCAAATCCACAGCATTTTGATGTCAAAACACGTGTTTGACGCAGTTTACTTCGTGCTTTATATTTACTAGAATTGTGTGGCTTGTTCTTCTGCAACTTTTGTACGACCCTGTTCAAAATCAGGTTCCGTTTGAAGATCAAGCACCCCCCCACCCCACCCACGTACTCCTACAGTGATAACATAGTTTATACCCTATGCGATCTGCAACTTAGACATGGATTTTTAATCAATTTGCATCTGAGATTAAATGAGAGGGCTACCCGTGCCTCCACCCCCCCCCCCCCCCCCCCCTCTGTAATTACCACGAGAGACAAATTGATTAATCGAATTGTGGGCGTGGCGGAGCGATCCTTCGTCTCACTCCGCTATCTGGCTCTCGGGTCTGAAGTGGGAAATGAATCATTTGCTGCCTCCGGGGTCTAAACGAAAACTTATAATGTGGATCGGGAATTTCGGGTAAACGAGGAATGCCGAAACCTTCTTATCGCCTGCTAATGCTAGAAATTCTAAAGGCTGTTGGGCAGAAAATCGGCCGACACAGCCACAAATTAAAGGCTGATTGCTATTAGCGTTAGCGGTCTCGGTACGGAGAGCGTACGGCAGCACGAATGTATCCTACTGAATGGTAGTGTCAGGGGAGGATAAAGTGGTAAGGGAAGGGAGAACTTAGAAGACGTAGGCGTAGATGGGAGGATAATATTCCAAAGGATTTTCAAGAAATAGGATGGAGGCATGGACTGGATTTTTCTGGCTCAGGACAACGACAGGAGACGGGCTCTTGTGATTGCGGTAATGAACCTTCGGGTTCCATAAACTGCGGGAAGTTTCTTGACTAGCTGAGGAACTGTTGGCTTCTCAGGAAGGACTCTCCTGCATGTTGTTAGTTAGTTAGTTAGTTAGTTAGTTAGTTAGTTAGTTAGTTAGTCAGTCAGTCAGTCAGTCAGTTAGTCAGTCAGTCAGACAGTCAGTCAGTCAGATAGCTACGTGGAAGTGTAAATTTGCAGTCAGAACCGCAAACATGGCTGTGAGCACGTCAGATGTCGAAAGTCTGAATTTGTTTTGCATAAAAATACAGTCGAACCCGGTTATAACGACATCGGTTTATACGACACCTCGTCTATAACGTCAGATATTCTGTGGCACCAATTAATTCCTCACTGCTAACCATAACATTACACCCCTCGGTTATAACAACACTCGTTTATAACGACACAAAATATTCAGTCTCTTTCACGACGTTATAACCGAGTTCGACTGTACACGTGACATGCAGGGCTACCTGGCTTCTGTACATTTTTGTTCTACGTTGCCTGTATCTGCATAACAGACTGTATGCCGCGTTATGTGTACGTTTCTGTTCTAGGTTGTCTGTATCTGCATAACAGACTGTATGCCGCGTTATGTGTACGTTTGGTCCCAATTTCAGGGCCGTTAATGCTAAAGTAAGGCAGCGCCACGTTTTACTCTTTCCTAACCTTAAAAATATTTTGTCTCAATACCCGTCTGGAATTTTTGTTATTAAACTGGCACAGTGCGTGTGTTGGCCTTCTTCAGCACGCCGTTCTTCTGCTTACAAACGTACCTGTCGTCCGCCTGCGCTGTCTGATGAACCCAGCACAATTTTTCATACTTCTACCTGACCGGACAAGTCGGGGAATGCTTGCTGTCATTCCGTGCAGAATCTTTGGTCTTCCAGGTTGGTATCCGAAAACGCAAAGATTAGGGTATGCAGGACTGTAGTTTTACCTGTTGTTTTGTATGGGTGTGAAACTTGGTCTCTCACACTGAGGGAGGAACAAAGACCGAGGGTGTTCGAGAATAGGGTGCTGAGGAGGATATTTGGGCCTAAGAGGGACGAGGCGACAGGGGAGTGGAGAAGACTGCATAACGAGGAACTTAATGACCTGTACTCATCACCAAATATTATTCGGGTAATCAAATCGAGAAGAATGAGATGGGCGGGGCATGTAGCACGTATGGGGGGAAAGAGAGGTGCATACAGGATTTTGGTGGGGAGACCTGAGGGAAGGCGATCACTTGGGAGACCCAGGCATAGAATGGGATAATATTAAAATGAATCTTCAAGAAGCTGTATGTGGGGGTTATGGACTGGATTAAGCTGACTCAGTATAGGGACAGGTGGCGGGCTGTTGTGAATGCGGTAATGAACCTCCGGGTTCCATAAAATGCGGGGAATTTTTTGGCTAGCTGAGAAACTGTTAGCTTCTCAAGAAGGCCTATGTTATATGGAGTTAGTTAGTCAAAATTATGAAACTCAATGATGTCCTTATGTAAGGTGTCCCATATTTTTTGCCCCAGATTTTAACCAAATTTGTATTTTCTTGATGGATTTTTATAAAAATCTGGAGTGTCAAATTTGACAACAATCAGTAGAGCAGGCGCTGATATGTTACATGCGGACGCGCAGGCATGAGTGAGCTAATAGGCTCTTTTCGCGGCTATTCGAAGGCGCCTAAATGCGCGGAAAAAAACTCTATGGTTAATTAATCACCACATCGGTTGATTGTGTCTGATATCGTGGCTGATGTTTCTGATTGACTTCAGTTAACTGTAGAAGGATGGTTGTACTTGGTACTAAAATATTCCATGGCAGTTTTTTCCCCACACATATGAGCCATACATGTGGCACAGTGTTTATCTCGTGACACTACAAACTATTCGTGAAGTCCGAAACCTCTGACTCTAATCCATAAATAATGTAAAATAAAATGAAATGAAATACCAGCTTCCTGCCGTCAAACGTGGCATTCCGGGAATTACACGTACTGTAGAACGTGTAACAACTTACCCTGTTCCTGTGGCTGCGTTCAGAAATATTTATGAATGCTAGCTGAATGGACAACAGCAGTGCGACTGACCAGCAGTCAGGTCCGTTCCTAGTTTGTAAGGTACAGTCTTTGTAAAAATTAACCCTTTAAAGACGAAGCGTATCTGTTTTATATAAGGACTCAGTGCGTACCGCGCTGTAAACACTCTCCACTTCGGTTATAAAAACCAATCTCTTAATGTTTTATAAGGCAAAAGTTGCTGTTTATTCTGAGATCCGTACAAAGCACATAAACGCAATGTGGGCACCACGTAGAATTTTTAATGTTAAACCTGGTGGTACGTAAAGTTACCGCTAGGCTTTAAAAGGTTAATTACTGCTGCTAGCTGCCTACGTCTTCCTGTACTATCACAGAGAGTGAACAGACCGGATATTTCATTAGTACAACCACAGGACTGAAGAAAATAATTGTTTCTGAATTTTTTAAAATTTAGCGTATAATGTAGTTGTTTAACATGATGTTTAACATGATGTTTAACATGATGTTTTCAGGTAACGTGATAGTCACGGATTTAGAAATGTCCATCGCTAAGCGCTTTCTGGTTGGAGTTTGTTAAATTCCTGTATGTTAAGAAACGTACCGGGCCAAGGATTTTGACAAGGTCTGTGAGAGCATGAAGATTAGGGTATACAGAACTGTGGTTCTACCTGTTGTTTTGTATGGGTGTGAAACTTCGTCTCTCACACTGAGGGAGGAGCAAAGACTGAGGGTGTTCGAGAATAGGGTGCTGAGGAGGATATTTGGGCCTGAGAGGGACGAGGCGACAGGGGAGTGGAGAAGACTACATAACGAGGAACTTAATGACCTGTACTCGTCACCAAATATTATTCGGGTAACCAAATCGAGAATAATGAGATAGGCGGGGCATGTAGCACGTGTGGGGAAAAGAGAGGTGCATACAGGATTTTGGTGGGGAGACCTGAGGGAAGGCAACCACTTGAGAGACCCAGGCATAGATGGGAGGATAATATTAAATGGATCTTCAAGAAGTGGGTGGGGCATGGACTGGATTGAGCTGACTTAGGATAGGGACAGGTGACGGGCTGTTGTGAATGCGGTAATGAATCTCCAGGTTCCACAGAATACGGGGAATTTCTTGACTATCTGAGAAACTGTTAGCTTCTTAAGAAGGCCTCTGCTCCATGGAGTTAGTTAATTTCTGTGGCAGCGTGCAGAGGCAGGCTTTTGTGAACGCGCTGAAGGATCATTTAATTTCATGAAAGGTGGTGTTCCATGAGCAAATGAATGACTGTTAGGTTCCGTATAAGGATTTTGTTTCATGGACTTAGCCAAAGCCTTTCCGTGTGTATGTTATTCAGCCTTCCGTGGAGCCAGAGATAACAAGAGAGAGCAGATACTGTGAACTGCGTGCAGGGCATGGAGTGGCATCTGTCGAGAGAAGGGATGAACTGAGAGTGGGTGGCGTCCGTCAAGTGACTTGTCCACCTTCCTAAGTAAACCCAGCCATCAACGTATATAATCCTTCCGGTGTGTGGTCACACAGTGCGTCTGCTAATGCAGAAACACTGCCATTCATTGTGCAGAGCGCTGAAACATGATACTAACAAAGATACGCAATTCTCGCGCCTGTCAGTTGAAACATTTTCTCTGACGTCAACGTAGGGATCACCAAGTTCGGTTTCAGACCCGCGCAGATACTGCGTATTTAAAAACAAGGGGACAGTTTGTCGTACTGTGCTTATTTACATAAATAATACGTCCACAAGCTTATGCACTTAATAAAATGCGTTCAAAAGTAAGTGTAAAACTGCTATATGTTTCGGCACCAAGGTGCCATCATCAGGGAGTTATCTGAACAAAGGAGTGCAACGCCAGCGCGCTTGTGTAAGTATTGTGTCGCCTTCATTACAACGATTAAAACAATTAAAATATTAAAATTCCAAAATGCACGAAGTGAACAATCATAGAATAACAATATTGTAAATCTAAAATTTGTTTAACCCTTTAAAGACGAAGCGTGTCTGTTTTATATAAGAACTCAGTGCGTACCGCGCTGTAAACACTCTCCACTTCGGTTATAAAAACCAGTCTCTTAATGTTTTATAAGGCAAAAGTTGCTGTTTGTTCTGAGATCCGTACAAAACACATAAACGCAATGTGGGCACCACGTAGAATTTTTTAATGTTAAACCTGGTGGTACGTAAAGTTACCGCTAGGCTTTAAAAGGTTAATTTAAAGACGGACCGTATCTGTCTTATGCAAGGACTCAGTGCGTACCGCGCTGTAAACACTCTCCACTTCGGTTATAAAAACCAGCCGCTTAATGCTTTATAAGGCAAAAGTTGCTGTTTGTTCTGAGATCCGTACAAAACACATAGACGCAATGTGGACACCACATAGAATTTTTTAATGTTAAACCTGGTGGTACGTAAAGTTACCGCTAGGCTTTAAAAGGTTAATTTAAAGACGGACCGTATCTGTCTTATGCAAGGACTCAGTGCGTACCGCGCTGTAAACACTCTCCACTTCGGTTATAAAAACCAGTCTCTTAATGCTTTATAAGGCAAAAGTTGCTGTTTGTTCTGAGATCCGTACAAAACACATAAACGCAATGTGGACACCACATAGAATTTTTTAATGTTAAACCTGGTGGTACGTAAAGTTACCGCTAGGCCTTAAGATGTTAAAATGAGCCGTTCCAGGTGCAAATTTCCAGTTGTCTCCGCTCTGTATCAAGCTTGCATATAAACATCTGCGTCGGTCTCGTATGGTCTGAAGAGGTCTCGACCTGCTAAAGACAGTACGGCGCGTATCGTGTCAGGCGGTGTGGTTGACCGTGTAGATGAGAGGGATAGGTTGTCGCGAAACGTCGGTAACTACCATTATACGCTGCGTAAAATCCCAGAAGAGCGACGATCTCATTTTCCCCCCCCCCCCCACCTGGCGGAAGCCTGAAATCACGCAATGGGACAGATGCTTCGGTTAGGCCTCCTTATCATGGAATGAAAATGACGGTAACTCTTTTATTTGCTTGTTTATTGAACGCATATGTGGCAAGGCTGCAGACTGTTATTGCTGAAACAGGTTTATACATTGGGAGAGAAGTGCGTAGATATCATTGGTAAGGAAACCTGGAAGACACAGGCTTAGATAGGGAATATTATTAAAATGGATCCTAAAGAAACAGGATGGGAGGTTATGGGCCGGATTCATCTGTGTCTTGATACGCACAAGTGGCGGGCTGTTGTGAAGACGGTAATGACCTTCGGCTTACATAAAATATGGGGAACTTGCTGACTAGCTGAGGCACCATTAGCTTTTCAAGGACTCTGTTCCATAGAGTTAGTCAAATATAAGTGGACGTCAGCAGCAGGCTTATGGTTTAGACAGCGTTACTCACTGGGAAAGACGTCCTGCTGGAAGGTGTGTGCTTATAACGCCTGGTCTGGTACTCTGAATTCCAGTCTTCGAGGTGTTTGTCGTGGCCTATCAGTTCACTGAGTGGTGGTGTATAATGATTCATTTCTTTTTCTTCCAGGTGAGTACTTGACTGCTGATGTGACACCGCACAGACCTTGTCTGCAGTGGGAATCCGCATAGATAAGTACAGATGCCTCAGATACTAGCATCTTTTAGAGTGACGGGACATCTTAGATATTAGCATCTTTAAAGTGACGGGATATCTTAGGCATTAGCATCTTTAAAGTGACGGGATATCTAAGGTATTAGCATCTTTAAAATGACGTGATATCTTAGGTATTAGCATCTTTAAAGTGACAGGATATCTTAGGCATTAGCATCTTTAAAGTGACGGGATATCTTAGGTATTAGCATCTTTAAAATGACGGGATATCTTAGGCATTAGCATCTTTAAAGTGACGGGATATCTTAGGTATTAGCATCTTTAAAGTGACGGGATATCTTAGGTATTAGCATCTTTAAAGTGACGGGATATCTTAGGTATTAGCATCTTTAAAGTGACGGGATATCTTAGGTATTAGCATCTTTAAAGTGACGGGGTATCTTAGATATTAACTTCTTTAAAATTACGGGTTATTTTATAGCCCTATATTAACAGCTTTAAAATGATGTCACGTGCTGTTCAACTGCATTGCGGTGTGCCTATCCATGTCAGCCCCCTTCATTCATTGTAGGCTCTGTCTTGCGACAGGTCCACAGCCTCTTCCAAAGCGCGTTCTCTACACAGTGCGATCTAGTGCTTCCTCTTTCAAATTCCAGTATCTTCTGTTTTACTGAAGCTTATCCAGTACCTGCTTACTTTTCCTTCCTGATCTCTTCGTCCGTTCTGTCTTTCTTTCAATAACGTGTTTTAGAATGCAGTTCCTATGCAAGATGTGACCAATCTAGTTAGCCTTCCTTTTTGCTGTATGTAGGATATTCCTCGCCTCCTTAAGTCTGTGTAATACTTCACATTTCTCACACGATCGGTCCAACTGATCTCCATCCTTCTCCAGCACCACATTCCACAACTCTCCAGGTATTTCTGATTTTTTAACGAACGCTCTCCTGGTGTACTGTTAACAACACAGAAATTAAACCACTATCAGTCCAAACACCACTGCATTCTATTTATTATATAGGACTACACTTTTCGGCCTATTTCAGGTCATACTCATTTTCACAACTGGCCTTTAAAACATACTGACGGAGAAATGTACATTATGTAAGTCCATGAAATATAAATTATATTATTAAAGCTTTTGAAACTGTTATCGCCATAAGCAGGAAGAGGATGTGTGGGTAGAAGTTCCACCGCAACTGTTACAAATACTAAAACAAAAACACTAATCACCAAAAAATGCACAAAGAGAGTTTTATCATCAATCGTAACACACTCCTACACGTTTCGACCCTGCTGGGTCATCTTCCGGGAGAATTTTTTGTTATCGTTACACTAGGGTTGCACTTTACAGTTGAGTGAGAATATGCTGTGTACTGTGTACTGGAGGCGTGAACTCTCGGCGGTCCCGGCCTGCAGGCCGGGCCCGGGGATCGCCCACGCCTCCAAAAACAACGCAGTACACAGTCAATAGCACATTCTCTCACTCAACTGTACAGTGCAACCTTAGTGTAACGATAACAAAAAATTCTCTCTGAAGATGACTCAGCAGGGTCGAAACGTGTAGGAGTGTGTTACGATTGATGATAAAACTCTCTTTTGCATTTCTTGGTGATTAGTGTTTGTGTATGATATAGTGTATGGACATGGAAGACATTAAATTTGTTACAAATACTGTTTAGATGTTACTTCCTTTATTATTCTGAAGTTGTCCCAGCGTCACCTTTCAGTCTGAGTGGAGACTAGTTTCTTCCATACTTCCTTTAAGCCCATTATCCCGTTACAAAGTTCAAACCCATCGTGTTGTTGTCTTTTGTAGCTTTCTGTCTTTCGTTAAACGTCTTTTTTCCTTTTTCAGTTGTTTTGTCTACATCTATTAACTACTCTGTAACTAACTTCTTTTGTTTAATTCCTGTTCATCCATTTAATCTTGCACCATGGAAATGTCAGTGCTGTCTTTACATAAGTTAAGTACAACAATTTCGGAACGCGGTGATACCACGTTGTCCCTGTGTTACGTATAGCCTTTTGATTTATATTAGTGATCGGCCTGATCAGACGAGGATATGCCCATGTTGACGCCATTTAACGATTCTTGGCCCCTCTGGGGGACACTGATGAAAGTAACCCATCTGTGGCGCAGTTGTGAACCAATCACACTGTACGTGCAGTGGAGTCACATCTTACGCAGCTTTTACGCTCCAAACGCGGCGCGTAAACCCAAAATCCCGCTTAGGCAAAATAACACTCCAAAGTCTATTAAATCACCCATCAAGTGTATGTTTTGTATACAGGCTATATCCTGTAGTGTGTGTGTGTGTGCGTGTGTGTTTGTGTGTGTAAAAATACATACTGTACAAGTAAGTACTGCTTAATTTTATTTTTATTTACATAAAAAAGGGAAAGGCAGAGTAATGAAGAAATAAAAATGCCATGATTATTACTCGAATCGCCTTCGTCCATTTGGTCTGTAATTCAGCATTATTTTGGGCATCCTGTTATTCTCCATTCTCGTTACACGTTGTAGCCAATTTGATTTGTATCTTCTTAGTTTCACGTCAACTGGCTCTACTTTCAAATCTTCCGGGTAAATAAGTGAGTCATAAAAATGTCTAACCCAGAATGTACTGTCAACGTGAACGGGTTATTTCTTTTCTTCCCACATAATTTTATGACAATATTTTTGTATCTACCGTCATTTCAATTCGTAGGTGTAATCAAAACTTGATGATGATGATGATGGCGGAACCCCCGGCGATATTATTTCTGTGAGCGCCTCTAGATGAATTTGCGTCAGTTAAGTGCACTGTGATGCGACTCCACTGTGTGCGATGCATTGTACATCACGTGATGTCATACAGTTACTGCGAGGAGGTGCGGGCAGTTGGCTGTCCTTAAAACGGACGCTTTCGGATGTCTAACGAGAAAAATACCCAGCATAAAACGCAGGGGAGGATTAGAGGGATGACGGTATGACAACACTGTCAGGTAACACAGAGTTTGTAAGTCCACGGACGACAGTTTTAGCACTAACATCTCTGCATTTTTCAGCACTTGTTGTATTTATGTGTTTCGCGTGGTCCTCACACTAAATAGAAGTTTTCCCCGAACAACATTCACCGGCTGGGGGTTTTTTTTTGTAGCGAAGACGAATTGAGTTTTTGTGATGGTGCAACTGAATTTTTAAATGTCATTTCAATATACTTCAGTCAAGCTGCGGGGTTTCAAAAAAATAATGACTAACGGTGGGTTTTCAACAGCTGCCAATATATCTGCTTTGCTACGGGGGTTCGGTATTTGAATAAATTGATTGGCAGTGAGTTTTTAAATGTGGCTTGTGCTTGATGTGACGGATAGTCCCGCAGTAGACGCAAAGCCCAGATTACTCTTCTCTTGCCCGACTTGTATTGGCAAGTAGACACGCCCAGCCGTTTTCCGCTATTCAGCAGCATGCTACAAAGGTTAGGAAATTTACGCAAAGATAAAAAATATTCAGACGTGTTCTGTGTCACAGTGCTTGCGTCGATTATTTTAAATATATATATAAAACGAGGAACTTAATGACCTGTACTCATCACCAAATATTATTCGGGTAATCAAATCGAGAAGAATGAGATGGGCGGGGCATGTAGCACATATGGAGGGAAAAGCGAAGTGCATACAGGATTTTGGTGGGGAGACCTGAGGAAAGGCGACCACTTGAGAAACACAGGCGTAGATGGGAGGATAATATTAAAATGAGTCTTCAAGAAGTGGGATGGGGCATGGACTGGATTGAGCTAGCTCAGGATAGGGACAGGTGGCGGGCTGTTGTGAATGCGGTAATGAACCTCCGGGTTCCATAAAATGCGGGTAATTTCTTGACTAGCTGAGAAACTGTTAGCTTCTGAAGAAGGCCTCTGCTACATGGAGTTGGTTGGTTGGTTGGTTGGTTGGTTGGTTGGTTGGTTGGTTGGTTGGTTGGTTGGTTGGTTGGTTAGTTAGTTAGTTAGTTAGTTAGTTAGTTATTCATATGCATGTAGACACACTGTCGACATTAGGAGACTTCGATAATTGTCGCGTATGCTAGAGACGGTTCTTGATTGCTGGATAAAAACGTGCGACTTCAAAGACGTCGAGTAACTTTATGAGACTGTCATGTCGTTCGGCAAACTCAGTCGGGTGTCGTATAGCCCCACATACTGACAAATTGTACCACGAACTTTGGTTATCGTTGTATTGAAATTATTCGTCTTAGTGTGAATTCAAAGTACTTATCGCTGTCATATCATAAACATGTGCACGTTATAATAAATGTGCTGTATTTAGTATTTCGCGCACCATATTGCTGAAACTCCGCATAAGTGGAAGTGCATACACGCAGCCTTTGCGTGCACAGGTCATTATTTCTCGCAGTGTCTGACAGATGGCCTTAATATTCAAAAGACCTCGATGCATCACTCGGTAAATAATGTACATATTTTAAGTTTTATATAAAAAGAATGCCTATGTGGGTACGTGTGTGCTTATGCGCGCTCGCGCGCGCGCGCGCGCTCGTGTGTGTGTGTGTGTGTGTGTGTGTGTGTGTGTGTATGTTTTTGTGTGTGGTCTCTTCGAATCTTAGAATAAATAGCAATTATTTCCTTAAATAGGTCTTTATAATAGAAATGCATTTTATGAGGTGTGAATTGAATTTTAAAACACTATCTAGATTTTACTTTGTGATTACAATAGCTGTAAATAAATAAATTGCGTTAGTGCCTTGATGATACGGTACGAATAAATTTATGATGTAATTAATAACTGGCGGAATTGTCTGCAGTCTTTATCCTGCAGTGTAATTGGTGCACCACTGTTCTCACAGGTGACCTTTCTATCAGAGGTTAAGTGGTGAGTCTGTAATGCTTTTAGCCCGGTCGCTTCGTTCCCGGTCACAATGTATTCGTTATTTTAGAAGTCACAACCTCACTTAGAGGCGCATACCGGTATGTTCAGACGGATGCGTCGAAACTTCATTCTGGTGTTAAAGAGAGCAACTCCTGCAATCCTTGCGTATGGCGGCTCCATTGTTTCCGCTCGTAATGCATCAGTAACACAACCGCACATTTTTCAGGTCTTATAAATTGGAAATATCTTATATGTAGGTCGTATAAGAATCTGTAGATTTTGATAATACCATTACATGCCTCGACAGGCCTTTTGGGTTCCAGAAGGTCGAGGCTCCCAGATTTCAAGACAGTCGGCACATGAAGGTGATAAGGTTGTCAGTCGTAGGCACCGGCCGCCTTTACCCCCACGAAATATTCCTGGTACTCATTTCTGTTAGAGGCAGGGTCGACCCCAGGGCCATAGTGCCCGGAAGGATTACGTAAATGAAAAATTCCAATGACACCATCGGGAATCGAACCCGCGAACTTCCTTAGCCATCTACGCCACTGCGGCCTCCAGATTTTGATAACAGCAGAGAAATTTCATGGTGTTCGTAACACACAAATAACGCGTAATACTTTTTATGCGACAAGTCTGCATTTCTGGTCTTGGAAAATTGAAAAACTAACTACTATGTCATGCAGGGACATTATTTTAACTGACATCTCGCATCATTCTTCACTCACACTGTTTGACGACAAGCAGCGTATTGATGACCGCTGCTCCATTCTGCCGTGAGTGTCCGCCTACGCTTAGCAGGTTTGTGTACTGCAGTTCTTGTCATGTTTATTCTCAGCATGTATCAAGAAGCCGATCCCAGTGGCCGCGCGGTCTAATGCATAGGTCTGCGGCCGATCGCTTGCTGGGATCGTGGGTTCGAATCCCACCGGGGGCATGGATGTTTGTCTTGTACAGTCTTTGTGTTGTCAGCTAGAGGTCTCTGCGACGGGCCGATCCCTCGTCCAGAGGAGTCGTACCGACTGTGCTGTGTGCTTGAGTGTGATCGAATGAAATCTCAAAAACCCTCAACACCTGCTGTGAACAAGTAGGTAGAAGAGGGAAGGCCTAAGAAAGACAGATGTATCAAGAATTTGACAATATTCTCCTTCATTCGCGTACACACGTCATGTCTAAGAAAAGCGCTGTTAATTACAGCTCGGGTAAATCCTTCCGAACGATAAACTGTACCGTACAAGTTGTAGCTGCAACTTAGTGCTTGCCGGTACGTGATTCCAGCAGACACCTGTCAGTATGTGTGCCGGTACAGTGCTGCGGTATACCTCAGGATCCTGGTGTACTGAAGCGGTCTGTTATGAGCCAGTGTTCTCTCGTCTTGGTTTTTTGGTCCTTGTGTCCAGAGTGACAGACTGTAGGTCGCTGGTGGTCCTTGTTTTAACAAAGACGGATTTTTTTTTTCATGCCGAGAAGGACAAAACGATAAAGAATGAAGGTCTGGCCCATAGAGCATTGGAGAGTTAAGCAGCGGACGCGGTACAAGTTGCCACATGTTATATTTAAAAGAAGCGTGACTCAAATTCGACACACAAACTGTATTAACTGCTTAAAGCATGGCAGTAAATATGTGTGGCATGCGCTGTAACATTTAGCCCTTTTTAAACTGCACAGTGCCAACGTACCCTTTCGTCCTGTGTTCCCCCATATGTGACAGAATATTGATTTGAACGTTCCCACGCTCTGCCCGCTTGTCCTTCTGATAAAAATAGTGTCGTATTGAATACTGCGATGCATTTTTGAATGATCTTGACAGGTAAAAAGACAAGCAATCTGATAAAAACTCCGATTGCCACTCCGTCCACCTCCGCGGTGAGAGGTGTGTGTTTATATATATATATATGTGTGTGTGTGTGTGTGTGTAGATGGGAGCATAATATTAAAACTGGTCTTCAAGAAGTGGGCTGGGGAGGCATTGACTGGATTGATCTGGCTCAGGACGGGGACAGGCGGCAGGCGGTTGTGAATGCGGTAATGAACCTCCGGGTTCCATAAAATGCGGGGAATTTCTTGACTAACTGAGAAACTGTTAGCTTCTCAGGAAGGACTCTGCTCCATGGAGTTAGTCAGTCAGTCAGTTATTTAGTTAGCTGGTTAGTTGGTTAGTTGGTTGGTTGGTTGGTTGGTTGGTTGGTTGGTTGGTTAGTTAGTTAGTTAGTTAGTCGGTCAGTCAGTCAGTCAGTCAGTCAGTCAGTCAGTCAGTCAGTCAGTCAGTCAGTCAGTTAGTTAGTTAGTTAGTTAGTTAGTTAGTTAGTTAGTTAGTACCTTGCCGAGAACACAGTGTACCTCCATCACAAAACCAGTCGGTTAGTGCTGTACAGACGCAGAACTGCATTTACAGTGAGCAGTGTACGGAACGCACGGACGCACTGTGTGCGCAAGCCGCGAATGTCTTAGTGTCTACCGTGGCGGTAGTAAGTCAGTATGCTGTAAAGGTTTGCAGTACTTTATGTGGGCTGTAGCGTTCGTGCGAATCCCACAATAAAGAGCCGCACCCTCATCTACTGCCGAGGTTAAAGAAAGAGTAGAGCTACACCTGTGCTCCCCCTCTGTGCCTTCATGGCAGATTATAGGGTTATCTTTACCGTTTATGTTCAAGTAATGATATTTTGGACGCTGATTCATATTCTGGTTATCAATTGAGTTTTATTACGTATTTAATCTCCCGAGCCTTGTACCTTCTTCTTTAGCCCTTTAAAGACGGAACATAATCTGTTTTATATAAGGACTAAGTGCATACCGCGCTGTAAACACTCTCCACTTCGGTTATAAAAACCAGTCTCTTAATGTTTCATAAGGCAAAAGTTGCTGTTTGTTCTGAGATCCGTACAAAACACATAAACGCAATGTGGGCACCACGCAGAATTTTTTAATGTTAAACCGGGTGGTACGTAAAGTTACCGCTAGGCTTTAAAAGGTTAATGTTTCAGGAATTACAATATGCGGTAGGGACAAGGGACCCAACGTTTTGTGCGGCGACTGACTGTAACTTCTGTTTCTAATAAATACATAGAAAACGCGCGCAGCGCCACACTGTTGTTTTGTGATGACTTCGTGTACTTTATGAACTGCACGCTTCCTTAAAGGGAGAGGACTGTGTCTGATAATTGCATTTTCAATTGAACGTGTCGTGCGTCATAATTCTGTACCTAGTCACAGGTTAACAGGATGTTTAAGTATGCCTGTCAGTTGCACTCTGCAGCCAGACACACTTAAACTGCAAGGCGCGTAAGGGAGGGCGTAGGACAAACTCATTGCGTTGTAGCCTCTGAAGAGGTGTACATAGTGGTTGTATTTAATTTTTCTGTCTCGGTTGTCAGTGAAGCAAATTTATACAATATCGTAGATTTAGTGTTCTAAAATGTTTTTCCTCGCGTAGAAAGAAATGAAATTTAACGATGTCATTGTACCACCAATGATATTTTATTGAAATAAAAATGTTGAGATTAGAAGGACTGGCTGACTGTGGGGATCGGATATATATTGCCAGCAGTGCTGCGTGTTAGCAAATATGTGTGGTTTATTTGTTGTTCATTTTTAAAAATTTTTATCCTTGTTATATTTTAATAATTTTTTTGCGACCGCGTACCGGTTGGCAATGGATGACGTACCAGTAGTGGTGCGCTTACCACACTTTGAGGAACCATGTTGCGGCTGCTTCGTTTGATTTTTTGGCCCATTTGCAAAGCGAAACTATCGGGAATATAGCTTAACTAAGCGGTGCAGTCAGTGGTGTACGCACAGATCTGGCTACTACGTACATATTTTTGCAATCAGTAATTAGTAATACCAACCTTTGCAATTCAGAAATTTTAACATCTCGTATGTGTTTCTTTTGTGTAAGTTGCGCTACGTTAAGTAGCAAGCAACTCTGCAGGTGCCTTCTGTGCAGCCCACCCAGCCTCGTGTTCATACGGTACCGGTCTTCTTTCTCAGGGAATAAAGTGGCCGACGCGTCAGTCCAAACTCATACCGCTGTCTAGTGCCGAATTTATTAACAATGACGTCTTTATTATAGACTAGGAACTACAATTTTTTAATGTCCTATTTTGTATTTCTTTATATCATAGACGTTTTTGAGTGGGGCCTTTATACGCACGTGTACACGTGCTGTATACATTTGCGGTGTATGTAATGACCTTGCCAGACTGTAGGCCTGTAACGTTGAATCATAGGGTGAAGGGAAGCGGCTGCGGTCTGACACTAGTTAGTACACTGACATTAACCTGGATGACCTGAGGAAGACCACGAAAATTTTCAGTCATGATATTCAATGTTCGTGCCGGGATTTCAACCGGGTACCTCCAGAGTAAAAGTCATAAATGTATGTGTGTATGTATGTATGTATGTATGTATGTATGTATGTATGTATGTATGTATGTATGTGNTGTGTATGTATGTATGTATGTATGTATGTATGTATGTATGTATGTATGTATGTATGTGTGTGTATGTATGTATGTATGTATGTATTATGTATGTATGTATTGTGTGTGTGTATGTATGTGTGTATGTATGTATGTACGTATGTATGTGTGTATGTACGTATGTATGTATGTGTATGTATGTATGTATGTATGTATGTATGTATGTATGTGTGTGTATGTATGTATGTATGTATGTATGTATGTGTATGTATATGTATGTATGTATGTGTGTGTATGTATGTATGTGTGTATGTATATGTATGTATGTATGTGTATGTATGTGTATGTATGTATGTATGTATGTATGTATGTGTGTGTGTGTATGTATGTATGTGTATGTATGTATGTATATGTATGTATGTACGTATGTATGTATGTATGTGTATGTATGTATATGTATGTATGTACGTATGTATGTGTGTGTGTATGTATGTATGTATGTATGTATGTATGTGTGTATTACATGTATGTGTGTATTTAGATAGATATGCACATTTAACGTGTTGATGAATTTATGAATGGATTTAAAGAGTCATTTTCTGTGTTTTGATTAGTTTCTCACAATTCCAGCAAATGTCAGCAGTAACCCACCAGTCATATTTTCTAATTCCCATAATCCAGAGACTAGGTTTTTAGTGTTAAAATTTAACGCACGTCTGTGACTACGTTGCATTCCGTTTGCCGTGCTTATTTGCAGATGTTACGTGCACATACCACTGATCGTTCCGAGAAACTCGTTATAAATTCCAGGCGTTTCAATTCAAACTCATAAAGTCTGCCGGTATTTACGAATAGCATTATCTTGAGTGTGTGACACCATATTCTTCTTTGTGACGTCACTATAGCTAGACTGTCACGAGAACATGCACACACGAGCGGTACAAAACGTAGAAAGTAACTTGGCATTTGGCATTTATTGCTCAGCTCGTTCGATATTACTAAATCGTCCCTTGGGACTGCGGTCTGCGTTGTGCTGGCGTTGTGTTAATGTTATTAGTGACGTACAAAATCACAACATAATTATAGATAATAAATCCTTTGAAAGGGCGGAAGAATTCAAATACTTGGGAGCAACCCTAATGAATCGAAACTCCATTCATGAAGAAATTAAGAGCAGATTGAAGTCGGGGAATGCTTGCTATCATTCGGTGCAGAATCTTTTGTCTTCCAGGTTGCTATCCGAAAGCACAAAGATTAGGGTACACAGAACTGTAGTTTTACCTGTTGTTTTGTATGGGTGTGAAACTTGGTCTCTCACACTGAGGGAGAAACAAAGACTGAGGGTGTTCGAGATTAGGGTGCTGAGGAGGATATTTGGGCCTAAGAGGGACGAGGCGACAGGGGAGTGGAGAAGACTACATAACGAGGAACTTAATGACCTGTACTCATCACCAAATATTATTCGGGTAATCAAATCGAGAAGAATGATATGGGTGGGGTATGTAGCACGTATGGGGTAAAAGAGAGATGCATAAAGAATTTTGGTAGGGAGACCTGAGGGAAAGCGACCACTTGGGATACCCAGGCGTAGATGGGAGGATAATATTAAAATGAATCTTCAAGCAGTGGGATGGGGGCATGGACTGGATTGAGCTGGCTCAGGATAGGGACAGGTGGCGGGCTCTTGTGAATGCGGTAATGAACCTCCGGGTTCCATAAAATGCGGGTAATTTCTTGACTATCTGAGAAACTGTTAGCTTCTCAAGAAGGTCTCTGCTCCATGCAGTTAGTTAGTTAGTTAGTTAGTTAGTTAGTTAGTTAGTTAGTTAGTTAGTTAGTTAGTTAGTTAGTTAGATGTAAATTCGCACGGATTTGAAATCATTACCTCCAGCGTCTTTGTATAAAATGAAATTTGAAAGCGAGGGCGGTCCCCATCCTCAGGTACAAGATGAATAAAACTACTGCTCAGGTGGGGCAATAGGCAAAGCTATTGTGTATGTGAAGGATGTAATTTTGTGGGGTTATATATAACAGAATCAAGGCAAAATCCGTCTAAACACAACTACGTTCCCTTTAATTATAGAACGACGTGTTTTGACCGTTTGGTCATCTTCAGGCTCACATTTCGTATTTTTCGAAACATATAGGAATCGATAAGAATCTATAAAATCCGATAAAATGTTGCGTACGTTATGGTAATTATTTAACATTTAACGTTTTTATCGGATTTTATAGATTTTTATCCATTCCTCAGCATGTTTTGAAAAATAAGAACTGTGAACCTGAGGATGACCTAAACTGCCGAAACATGTCGCTCTGTAAGTAAATGGAACGTGATTGTGTCTAGATGGATCTTATCTTTATTCTGTTCCAAATGACATGATGTGTCGTCGCCAGTGTTACTGACTTGCTGCCTGCTGGGCAGGTGTTGCAGCAATACCCTAAACTCGGTTTCGCTGCTCCTCCACTTTTCCTACTCCTAATTCTCCTCATCTTTCTGTTTCATTTTTCTGCTCTTCCTCTTCTACTCAGTTTCTTCTCTTTAACATTAGTCTGCAAATTTACTCCTAAACTGCCTAGTGTATACACCTCCACCGCCCGCAATACCACAGCGCACCACAAATTGCCCCGTACACCAGCGCACCTTTCTAAGAAACTTTTATTCACCGTTTTTAAGAAGAACAGCTATAGTGACTTTTTATCAATACAATATATGTATCATAGACTGTGACCAACTGTTGTTACCATGTTGTGATTGTGTGTGGGTGATTAACGACTGTACGACTCCCTGAGGATGGGCCCAATGTTGGCTCGAAACATGTAGGAGAAGTTCAAAAACTTTTTAATATTGACCCTTTAAAGGCGAAGCATGTCTGTTTTATATAAGGACTCAGTGCGTACCGCGCTGTAAACACTTTCCACTTCGGTTATAAAAACCAATCTCTTAATGTTTTATAAGGCAAAAGTTGCTGTTTGTTCTGAGATCCGTACAAAACACATAAACGCAATGTGGGCACCACGTAGAATTTTTTAATGTTAAACCTGGTGGTACGTAAAGTTACCGCTAGGCTTTAAAATATTAATAAATGTGCATGAGTTGGTTTCTAATAATCTATATTACTCCTATTTCTCATTTATTCTCCTCCCCTTTTTCACTCCCTTCTCCAGTCTCCTCCCCCATCTTCCTGTATCTCCCCATTCTTCATTTTCTGCTCCTCCTTCTCATCGTGTTCATCTTCATTCTCCTTTGCCTCCTCCCACTGTAGACCGACGCACATACTTGTGGCAGAGGGGAACAAAAGAAAAGCAAAACTTCGCACGGACACCCGGACTCGCACGTTCGTGCAATACAGGATTCAGAGGGCCTGGGTGTTAGAATGTGATGAGAAATAAATGACGCCCTGGCCAGCACATTTGTGAGGTCAGGGTCTCTTAGGGGTGTACAGCAGGAGCACGGAGGGTCGCAAGAATTTATATCAGTGACGACATTTGAGGCTGTTTGCTTGTATTGCATTTGCACTCGGATGGTACGCTGTTCGAAACCAGACCGCGAGGACACGCAACAAGTCTCTGCTATAGGCTCCTCGCACAGATATCATAGACTGTCAGGCAGTTATCAGTTCCTGTAGAATGCACATGCTTAGAGTACGGTGGGAAGTACTGATGTATGTGACTTGGTTGGAAAAGTGAGACCATGTGAAGATGTGTTATGGGAAGAAACCTGGTCTCTTCTGGTATGTGGCAGCGTGTGTTGTAGTAGGTACCAAAATTTTTAGAGGAATATACTGCCGTCATTTATAGATTACTTGAACTACCTTGAAGATGGAAACAATAAACCCGTCCGAAACATCGGTAAATATTTAGCAATATACACGGCGTTATCAGCTTCAGCCACTCTCAACATGACGGCTTCGAGTTTCTCCATCCCAGAATTCTTTACTGTGCATCAGCAATGCAGTGGAAACCTCCTTTGGAAAATGTTGAGTGTTTGGTGTAGAAGTGGCATATGTAATCGTAATAAATGTACTTTAAAGCTTAAAAATGTATTGTATATTTATTTATTATACTACAATTTATTTTTGTACTTACTGCCTACTCAACAGTGCTCATTATCCAAGATTGTCTATTCATTAAAAAGTCCAGTGGTTTCTGTTGGTTGCGCCAGCTTTAACATTCACAAATTCTACGTTCTGCCCACACAGTGTGTTTATATGGTTTGTGTGGATCTCAGAACAAACAGCGATTATTTCCCTATACAGCATTAACTGACTGGTTTTTATAACCGAGACGGAGTGTGTTTACTGCGCGGTATGGGTTGGGTCTTCAAGTGTAATTCCGGTTAATCTCTGTGTTCAGGTAATTAAACCGATTAAATCTTAAACTAAGTAACTACGTACGTAACTAACAAGATGGAGCAAAGTCCTTCTGTAAACGTTAACTAGTTCCTCAGCTTTTTAGAAGCCAAAGAATTTCTGTAGCTCATACAGCGTCGTAATATAACCAACGGACCAGAAATAAACCTTCGGTCACAGTAACACACCTACGTATCTAATTCCAAAGAGCATAGGAAAGTGTGTAGACCCCAAAGTAGATGGCAGATTTACTTTCAAAATATCGCAACATCTGTATAATCTTCCAACATTTATTACTGATTTTGAAGGAGAAGCGGAAGAAGGTTAAGTTGGCGAAAACTAATTTGGTTTTGTGAGATCTGTGGTGCCCATAGCGGATTTTAAGTTTTGGGTTCTTCGGAATTTCAGTCCTTAAAATCTGTTTCTCGGCGTTTCGAACGTTTCGTCTCTGAGGGTTGAGGAGTCCGAACAGTACGATTTTGACTCTTCCTTATATTCTATAAAATTTAGAAATTATTTATTGCACACAAATTTTGGCCCACATTTCCTCGATCCTATGAGGAGGGTCCTGGTACTTTATGCCCATTTTGCACACTTTGCAACGGCAACACTGCCATGCATTACACGTTAATAAATCACGCAATGGAAAACGTTTAAATACTGTTTAATTTTACATGGTGTTTACATGAATTTCATGCTTCGAAGTTCCAAGTTAGTGATGATTGTTACTACAGAATGTGTTACACTGCACATGCATATTGTAAGATATTGACGTTAGGCGGTTGCGCGTATTGTTACACGTTTGCTGGGATATTAGTGTTATATATTGTGATCCATCCCCTCACTGTTTACTCTCCAGCTGTCTGAACCTAAGGCACGGAATTTAATTTACAGTAACTTCATTGTTGTTGCAAAAACTGAAGCCACAATTAAAGTTGAATAAAACTAATATAGAAGTTGTTGGCGTGCATGCGTCGTTAAACTCCGTAAACATTATACGCGCGTACAAATTAAATTTCAACTTTCTTATGCACGTTAACACAAAAAAAGTAGTGGCTGGATAGTGTTATAAATATTCCTCACTTGCACCTGCATTGGTCTTAAAGTTCTACTGGAGAGACGTTGTATCATTATTTGTAGACTGCAAGAAAAGCAAACGTGACATAGGTCGACCAAAAACAAGATGGTTAGATCAATAGCGTCTTTAATATTGAGTTTCCACAGGACAGGACTCAAGTGTCCTACATCTGTGTCCGTTCGTGATGAAGAATGTGTAATGTAGCCCTGTTACAGCGGAAAGTGATCTGTTTTATTTAAAGACCCAGTCCGTACCGCGCGGTAAACACACTCCGTCTGGGTTATAAAAAGACAGGCAATGTACATACAGTAAAATTTGTGATATCCGGTATTGGATTAACCGGAAATCTCTATTAACCGGCATATTGACAAAGATTCCCATTATGTTTAAATATATAGTTAAGTGTTTGTGTTCTTTTTTACATTGTATGTGCACCTTGTTATGTAAACAGTGGCGAAAAGGACCAGAAAGTGCGGCATGAAAACAGGACAGGATATCAAGTGACAAGTTAAATGGTTGGGTGTGTCCATAAGGTTGCTAGGTGCACTAAGACACATATTAAATATAATATTCTGATATCCGGAAAATCTGCGATATCCGGCAACCCTTTGGTCCCGGATGTGCCGGATATCGCAGATTTTACTGTATAAGGAAACATAGTGGCACGTTTGCGTAACCATTGTTGGCGCAGAAACTGGATAATTACATCTTCATTTGTAGTAACATTAAGGTCACTAATGAAAGTGCATGTCAGGACACTAACCACAACCGACGTGTAATCTTACATGCTTTATATTTAATGTCTCTGGTTACTCAGAATTTCAATCAGCGGGCGACAGAATTATGCAAATTATATGTACCGGTTTCTAAAAGAAATTGTGCTCCAAGTTGTTTACACTTTCTCCACACACATTGCGTATACACGCTGCGTTGAAACAAAGGAATGCATAAATTTAATGTGTTCCATGTCCGTGCACTGTATCATACGAAATAATAAACAACAACTGATGCACAAAATATGTGTAATCTTTATTCGTAAAAGTCGCCTACATGTTTCGACCCTGCTGGGCCATCTTCAGGGAGAATGATACTGATACACTATGCTTGCGTTACACAGTTAGTGCGAATGTGGCCAGGGCCCATATCATTCTCCCTGAAGATGGCCAAACAGGGTCGAAACATGTAGCGACTTTTACGAATAAAGATTGTACATATTTTGGTGCATTATTGGTGAAGGGTCCCGCAGCAGACGCTACGGACGCACCGCAGCCTTGAGGATTATTGTGCAACCCTATGATGAAGATGACGATGATGATTATTATTTTTCGTCCTTTTCCTAGTAATGGAGCAGCGGTGGAATGAAATTGACAGGGGAAAACCGAAGTACTCGGGGAAAAACCTGTACCAGTGCCACTTTGTCCACCACAAATCCCACATGGACTGAACCGGAATCGAACCCGGGCCTCCGCGGTGGGAGGCCGGCGGCTAACCGCCTGAGCCATGGCACGGCCATTTTGGTGCATTAGTTGGTGTTTATTATTTCGAAAGGAACGCACGTTTACGCGTGGCCTTTTTTAGACGCACAATTTGGCTAAATAGATCGTAATGACGGATTACTCTTTGCTCGATTTCTGAGTTTTTGTAAGTGTTGCGCTAAAAAAACCCCAAATAGTAAATTTCGCAAAATTCAGCATGGTGGGGTTCACGCAATTCCATTGGGAAATGGAGACAAAAAATACGGACGGACAGACAGACGTGACGATCCTAACAATCGCTTTTCTCGACCGCCATCTAACGCACATTAAGACATTCGCAAATTAAAACGAAGCTGTTCCCCGTACTTCATCACACCAGTCTGTGAAGGCATGTTGGGGACTGGAGGTATACTCACAGCTCCACGCCTTCGGAATTTGACACTGGCTGAATATGAGTGGTTAGGTTAACGTTCTGGCCGCCTTATCCCCTAGTATTATAAGCCCAGAAACTTATTTGGTAGAAGGCTGGCGGGACCGCATCTGGTAACGAAGAAAGATATAAGAATTAACTAGATTCATAGTGGTTTAGCTTACTAAGACAGGAAATAAACAGTCTTATTAAATGCGGTTGTACCGGACCCTGTTTGTTTATGTTTAGTAATATTTTAAATCTCTTAGCTTCTACAACCAATGATTAATATTGCCTTAAGAATCTCTTTTCTAATTACGTGCTTATTTATGAGTTGTCTGGGCCGTTTAGAGGTGCCCGTTGTGGTTGGTATCGGTGGACGCCGAAGTAATTTCATATGAATTAGACGAGGTGTGCCCCACCAGTCCTTATTACAAAGCTGTAACTGTTGGTCGAGCGAGACAGTAAATACGTGCCGTCTTTGCATCCTGATTAGTTGCTATCTTAAAAGCTGTGGCATCTAGCTTCTTTATGACGTTCCTCCCTAGGGCCTGACGTCTGTCTAAACAACATTTAAAAATTTAGTTCTTATCTTACGGAAAACACGTGAAGTCTTCTATTTGTTACAGTGATACCAACTTGGTACAAAATATAATATCATAAGGTACAATAAAACGTTATTAATATTTTTTTCTTCTTGGAATTCTTTACCCTTGAAGCTAGGACTGATACATTGTCCCGAAATGTCGGTAAAGGATTATCGCTCGACGCTGCGTAATATCGCAGAAGAGTACAAAACTCATCAACATCGTGGCGGAATCCTGAAACCACCGATGTTAATACTTGTTGCTACATGTTTCGGCCAATCCTGCTCATCTTCGGAGAAGTCTGTACATCCTGAAGAGGGCCCGGTGTGATGGAAAGGTGTAGGGGAAATTTTAAAACTGTTCTGTTGCGTTTTATGTTCTGCTGTGTTGCGTGCCATGTTGGATTTATTGTAATCATCATCGTCATCATGAGCTGTGAAGTATTAGGCGTAGTGCGTGTTTTTTATCCCCCGAGATGAAGCTGGTCCTTCCATCTTTTTCTTGGGCGTCCTATGCTTCTCTTCCCCTTTGGCCAATATTTCCGTGCCTGTTTGGGTATCCTGTCTGTGTCCAGTCTCTGTACGTGCTGTAGCCACTCTGTTGGTACTGTTTTATTTCCAGAGCAGTGTTCTGCACTCCAAGTTTCTCCCTGACGGATTAATTTCTCTCCCTGTCTAACTTAGTAATTCCTAGCAAATGTCTTAAAAATTTCATTTGTGCTGCTTCCAGTCTTTGTTCGTCTCGTTTCTTCAGCACCAGGCTTCACTGCCGAACTTTAAGGCTGCTTTAGCTGTGATATTGTGGGTTCTTAGTTTTGTTTCTTTAGTCACTTGTTTTCCAAAATGCCTTCGTATAACGCCATTTATTTTGTTGTATGTTTGTATCGAGAAGAATCAGATGGGCGGGTCATGTAGCGCATAGGGGGGAAAACAGAGGTGCATACAGGACTTTGGTGGGGAGACCTGAGGGAAGGCGACCACTTGGGAGACCCAGGCGTAGATAGGAGGATAATATTAAAATGGATTTTCAAGAAGTGGGATGGGGCATTGACTGGATTGAGCTGGCTCAGGATAGTGACAGGTGGTGGGGTGTTGTGAGTGCGGTAATGAACCTCCGGGTTCCATAAAATGCGGGGAATTTCTTGACTAGCTGAGAAACTGTTAACTTCTCAAGAAGGCCGGAGTTAGTTTGTATCTTGTCTTCAGAGTCACTTGTATAGTCCGATATGAGGTATTCTAGGTATTTAAAATCTGATACCTGTTCAACAGGATTGTCGTTTATGACACTTGTTACTCTCTGTATGTGGTTCCCACACGTGACCGTTGTATTTGTTTTGGTGCCTGATATGTTCATTCTGTACAGGGTTCAGTTGGTGTGTCGTGGTTCGTAATTCATCCTCATAGGTTGATATTAGCATCTGGATTGTAATAAATAGTTTAAAAAGGTGCACGGTCAAAACATAAAGTTACAAAAATTCGTGTACATTACAAGGACCGCACTCTAACGCTGTTTAGACAAATATTTGCTGCTTTTTATGAGTTACAGTAAAAACATACCTGGAAGCGTGCAGACGCTACACCGGTGACCACTGGGCTTTAACTTTGAAACGCGGCAAAATCCTTTGAACAGCTAAGCGACTATCAGTTTGTCAACAAGGACTCTGATGCATGAAATTAGTTATGTGTATTAGTTATTTAATATGAATATTAGGTCTAAGAGTCAGATACAGAATCGTTAAAAAAGCACCCAGTCGCAGCGGTTGGTGTTTTCGACCGTCAGCCCAACTGGCTTCTCCCACTGCATCTGTCCATCTCCAAAAATTAGCGCTCGTCTCCTTCCTAGCCTGTGTAATGTGTGCCCCTCGAACCGGACCGCCGGTAAGACTCAATGCTGCTAAAAGCATTCCCGTGTATCGTGCTGTCGGACACTCGACACTGTGCCCGCCCGACTCTCATATCGCTCCATCCACTTACGTTTATTGTGATATAGAAAAACAGTGTCGATGACACCGTCTATAATCTCTATACGCTAGAAACATTATATCTTTTCTTAAGGAGATTATGTAGTACGGATATTTTCATGATCAGGTGAGAAGACGTTCAAAGCTTTTTTTGGCAACGTGTTAGGCGCGTCAGAGCTGCCTAATCCTTCGATGCGCTTCTCAGAGCGGTGGTAACGGGCCTTCACTTCTTGCGGGGTATCGATTGGCAGACTGCTCCGACTTTTCGATATATCGTGTTCCCGTCATCTGCAGGATCGATGAGTCTAAGAAAGTTGCTTCACAGAGAAGAAAGAGGCACTACGATGCTTCAAAACGTCGGTAGCTGTTCACTAGTGGGCACGGCGTAACATCCCATAATGCTTGAATGTACTTGTTTCAGGGCTTACTTGAGCACTTGACACTTCTGAATTCTTTAACTTGACAGTTAGTATACGTATCAAGGGGTTCTCATCGTGAAAGTACAGTCGAACCCGGTTATGACGACATCGGTTTAAGCGACACCTCGCCTATAGTGTCAGGTATTCTGTGGTACCAATTAATGCCTCACTGTTAACCATAAAATTATACCTCTCGGTTATAACAACACTCGTTCATAACGACACAAATATTCAGTCCCTTTCATGACATTATAACCGAGTTCGACTCTATCTGATTTGGCGCCACGTCTGAAACGGCCCACTTCTGTAGATAAAACTTGGCAATTTGCCCACCGTGTGTTATATTTTTTATTGTGATCCTTGGAATAAACCGCGATAATTTCCTAAACAGTTTTAACGTTCTGTAATTGCGACGCAGTGTTTTCTGAGAGGTATAAACTGAATCTACAAACACTTTTAGACTTGTTTAAAGCTTCAGACGTTTAGGACCAACATAATACTGTACCAGAATTCTCGCCTCGTGCTAGCAGTGAAGATTCCGAACAAAATCTTTGTATTCGTTTCATGTTTCCGCACAGGTTCAGTTTGTCCAAGCCATTACAGTCTTCACCACGTTGTCAGTGAGCTGTACTGAATGTGCACTCCTGTTTTGCACTTACGAAGTACTGGGTTCAAATTGCGCCCCTGACACCGGCCATCCTGACAGAAGTTCTTGGTGGTATTCCTCAGTGCCTCAAACTACGTCACAACCACATCCCTACCAGTTCATCATATAGAAATCACCCTACCTTTTGACGATGTGCAGTGTGAGCTACTGGCGGCGTGTTTAAACAAACCGTAAGTGAATAGAAAGACTACGTAACGAGGAACTTAATGACCTGTACTCATCACCAAATATTATTCGGGTAATCAAATCGAGAAGAATGAGATGGGCGGGGCATGTAGCACGTATGGGGGAAAAGCGAGGTGCATACAGGATTTTGGTGGGGAGACCTGAAGGAAGGCGACCACTTGGGAGACCCAGGTGTAGATGGGAGGATAATATTAAAATGGATCTCCAAGAAGTGGGATGGGGCCCATGGACTGGATTGAGCTGGTTCAAGATAGGGACAGGTGGCGGGCTGTTGTGAAGGCGGTAATGAACCTCCGGGTTCCATAAAATGCGGGGAATTTCTTGACTGAGAAACTGTTAGCTTCTCAAGAAGGCCTCTGCTCCATGGAGTTGGTTGGTTGGTTGTTGGTTGGTTGGTTGGTTGGTTGGTGGGTTGGTTGGTTGGTTGGTTGTTGGTTGGTTGGTTGGTTGGTTGGTTGGTTGGTTGGTTAATTAGTTAGTTAGTTAGTTAGTTAGTTAGTGAATAGAATGTGCGTGGGTATTGACCTAAACTCTGCTTTTTATTACGTTGGTTTGACAACTGTGGAAGACTGTGTGTTTCCTAACGACAAATTATGACTAGTCTAATTCTAACACTTTTAAATTTAAGTAACGCACTCGTCTTTTTATATTAGTCTTATTTTTTAGGAAAGTAATTGTTTCAGACGTTTGTAGTCCCGTAACGGACTGTGCCAACAGAGTGCCTGTATTACCACTTTGTAGCCTGAAGTTGTTCTGCACTTTGCCAACACAGTCAGTTTCACGGATTCCTTATGTTTTTCAGAATAAACAGCGATTGTTTCCCGACACAACATAAACCACTTAGTCTTTGTAAAGGAAAATAAATATGTTTTCTGTGAGGGATGTAATCATTTCTATATATTTTGCTTTCATTATTCATAAGCGTATTTCCAGTCCGTAGTTTATCATGGTAAATACTTCATATTACGTAGTTACGTCGTCAATGATATTTGAACGTCAGATGCCAGTATTCGTACAACACGAGGAGGTATGCACCAGAGATATTTTGCTTCTGAACCCGAAAATCCATGGAAATATTACCCAGAACGTCATCCCCCCCCCCCCCCGACCCGCGGCACTAAATGGTGTGATTCTTCGTTATAACGAATCGATTATTTCCGTTGAGGCAAGTAAGGGCTGTTTGCTTTTATAACAATGCCAAACTGATAAACACACTGCGTGGGAAAACACAGAGCTGTACAGTGTCAAAACAGGTGCTGTGTTTGCTAACCATTGTGTTCGAAGTTTTAATTAATTATGTACGCATCTTGATGTGCTAAGGTTTGAAGCTACGTGAACTTCGGTTCGGCGATGAAAAGGCAGCTTGTCTGACACGAGTGTCGTGTGTGACGCCTTGTCTTGTACGGCTGTCTGCAGATTTGTCAGCCCGAAACTTCAGTGGGAAATACTGACATGCGGCAACCGAATCTATAAGAAATTGCAAACGGGATATTTAATTCATTTTCCTTTGGGTATAAATGGTTTTGTGCTGTATTTTGTGGGCGAGCGGCATTGTACTGATGAAACTGTATATGCAGAAGATATTGCGAGGTCGGACTCTTCTGCGCGCTTTAGTGTGTTTGTGTGGGTGCTGAGGAGGATATTTGGGCCTAACAGGGACGAGGCGACAGGGGAGTGGAGAAGACTGCATAACGAGGAACTTAATGACCTGTACTCATCACCAAATATTATTCGGGTGATCAAATCGAGAAGAATGAGATGGGCGGGGCATGTAGCACGTATGGGGGGAAAAGAGAGGTGCATACAGGATTTTGGTGGGGAGACCTGAGGGAAGGCGACCACTTGGGAGACCCAGGCGTAGGTGGGAGGATAATATTAAAATGGATCTTCAAGACGTGGGATGGGGCATGAACTGGATTGAGCTGGCTCAGAATAGGGACAGGTGATGGGCTGTTGTGAATGCGGTAATGAACCTTCCGGTCCCATAGAATGCGGGGAATTTCTTGACTAGCTGAGAAACTGTTAGCTTCTCAAGAAGGCCTCTGCTCCATGGAGTTATTTAGTTAGTTAGTTAGTTGGTTAGTTAGCCAGTTAGTTAGTCAATCAGTTAGTTAGTTAGTTAGTTAGTTAGTTAGTTAGTTAGTGTGTCTGTGTGTGTGTTCTTGTTTGTAAAATACGTAAAGCAATCCCCATACAGGCCTGGACAGGCCCTGAGGTTCCAGGAGGTTGAGGCTCCCAGATTTCAAGACAGTCGACACATGATTGTGGTAAGTTTGTCAACCCAACACACCGGCCGCCTTTACCCGTCAGCAAATATTCCTGGTACTTATTTCTGTTAGAGGCTGAGTCGACCCCTTACTACGGCCGGGAGGATCACGTCAATGAAAAATTCCAGCGACACCATGGGGAATCGAACCCGCGACCGTCCAGGTTGTAGCGCAGTGCCAGTGTTTTTTTTTAATGTAGGTGAGTCAAGTGAAAGACTTAAACATTTTTGGTACGTAGCTTACTGCGCAGATGTGCCCTACAGCTCCGTCATTTTTAAATATATTGCCTGATCCACCACACGCAGTACAGTACATGTGTCTAGCCCATGCCGATAGCTTGTCGTGTCTACAGTTGCACACATTATGACCTCGATATTTTCCACACTTTGTTTTCGTTGGACTCCCCCTCATCTGTTCGTCAGTAATTCACAATAATATGGTGCTTTGAAGCGCTGTGGTAACTAACCTTTTAAAGCCTAGCGGTAACTTTACGTACTACCAGGTTTAGCATTAAAAAATTCTACGTGGTGCCCACATTGCGTTTATGTGTTTTGTACGGATCTCAGAACAAACAGCAACTTTTGCCTTATAAAACATTAAGAGATTGGTTTTTATAACCGAAGTGGAGAGTGTTTACAGCGCGGTACGCACTGAGTCCTTATATAAAACAGATAGGCTTCGTCTTTAAAGGTTTAACATTAAAAATTTCTACGTGGTGCCCACATTGCGTTTATGTGTTTTGAACAGATCTCAATACAAATAGCAACTTTTGCCTTATAAAACATTAAGAGATTGGTTTTTATAACCGAAGTGGAGAGTGTTTACAGCGCGGTACGCACTGGGTCCTTATATAAAACAGATAAGCTTCGTCTTTAAAGGGCTGTACAGACCACACGCTTGAACACAGAGAAAACTTGCAGTTTGCCCACATATTGTGTCGACGTTTCTACACAGTTCCCATAATAGAGTATTAATTTCTTAAACAGCATTAGGCCTGTCCAATTTTGGTTTGTAATAGGGGCGCTATGTTCTCTGCGACGTGTAAATAAACACTGAAGTATCAACTTGTAGGGATAGTCATTTTTGCAAATATCCGAAACTGGTATTATTCCGCGCAGAATAACAGACCACATAACTAACTAACTAACTAACTAACTAACTAACTAACTAACTAACTAACTAACTAACTAACTAACTAACTAACTAACTAACTAACTAACTTACTAACTCCATGGAGCAGAGACCTTCTTGAGAAGCTAACAATTTCTTGGCTAGTCAAGAAATTTCCCGCATTTTATGGAAACAGGAGGTTCATTATCGCATTCAGAAGAGCCCGCCACCTCTTCCTATCTTGAGCCAGCTCAATCCAGTCCATGCCCCCATTCCACTTCTTGAAGATCAATTTTAATATTATCCTTCCATCTACGCCTGGTCTCCCAAGTGGTATCCTTCCCTTAGGTCTCCACGTATGGGGGAACAGACCACATAACGAATGTAAAGTCTTCCATGTATGCGCTATGAAGGCGTATGGGGGTAATGGATGTGTAGCTCCATTCATTATTAATCTCGGCCCTGAAGGGAGGAGAGTGATCACGGTCACAACCCGGCCGCTTTACTGCTGGGGATAATTTAAGAAAATTCCATGGGCAAGGCTGTACTGTCTTTTATGGGACACAACAGACTCCCGTGGGCAGAATTACAGAAGTCGGTGGCCCGTGCCCTTCCGAAGATGAGTCACGTGGTATCGTGACAGTTGGTCTTATAGACGTTCATCTGCAAATGAAGAATTTTTAGGCCCCAAATACCGAACAGCGCAAGTTCGAAGTGAGGTCGGCAGTCCCGCTATGTTGTTGACGTTATGCTCACACAGGGAAGGACGGATTTATTTGCGGTTCCGTTCGTAGACGAAAAGACGAAGCGGTGTCCTATTTGTGGGACGCTTTTGAGTTCATGGGTACTGTCAGCTTGAGAGAACTAACTCTGAAGAAGATCTTCGCCCATTTAGGTACTAGTTTATTTTAATATCTATTGGCCAAACGGAGCGTTCACGTCCCGTTAAATGTAACTTGATGGACGAAAGGGAAGACGCTTTCCCACTCAGGTGCAGTGATGGACATTTAACATGAAAGTAACTCTGACCATCAGCAGCTACACTGGGATTTAAAGGACTGAAGATAAAGGTTAATTACTTGGTTACTAAATTATTACACATCACCCTGTAGAGCTGGGATAGCTGAGGCGGTACAGGACAACTCAGGGTTTGAATGCCGGCAGGTGCAACAGGTTTTACGAAGAAAAATTCAGGCCGGCTCTGTGGTCCGCTTAGCTTCCTGTGTAGTGGGTGTCAGGCTTTTTCCTGCGGGTAAAACGGCCGGGGAGTGAAGCTGACCACTCACCATCTGTTTCTCAGGTCAAGAATGGAGGGAAGCTTCTCCCATATGCCTTCATGTCGTGAGCAGGGCAAACTTTACGTTTTATTTGGTAAAGGTCTAAACGTGGTCAGTTGTCTTGTATTACAAAACAGACACTTGTTATGGCAGTGATTAGGCAGTAGTAAGGCCCTGAGGGTCACCCTGGCTGTTTTGCCGCGGAGGTGTTGTTAACAACGGGGAAATAAAGCAAGGTGTTCATTTTCTGTTTTTTTTAATCTTATGTTTTTGTTTCATTTTTATTTTCTTACTTCTTCTTCTTCATCTCGCCTTTTCTTGTTCCACCTTTGTAATGCTGACCGGCATCGTCCGTCTGGGTTTGTCGATTGAGTGTGAAGGGACGCATAGAGTCGTAAATTCGTCGTCTCACCTCTTTAACGTTGAATATCCCATACTACGTGGTGCACCGTGACAGGTCTAATTAACCAAGATGACGGATGGCCCACGTAAACAATAATGACCTTTAATAAATTGCTACTTGCAAAGATTTGTATCCGTGTAATAAGATGTCATGAGAAGACTCCGTACACTACAAGGGTGCCTCGCTGTGTGTATCATTACCTTGCATAAGAGGCGCGAAAATGCCTTCAGCATAAAAACGAGTTGAATTCAAGATGAAAGAAAGCTAATTTTCGGCAACGAATTTATGCTTCTATACGGTTTAGCCACCCGTACATATTCTCAGTGTTACGTAGGCTTGAATCCGCGTTAAAACCTCGATAAGCACTGCTGTGCTGAGGGGATTATAATATTATGCATGCTGGGTCCAATAAATAAATTTTGGGTTTTTACCTATCAGTACGGAGCCGGGGTAATTTAGCCGGTGTAGCGACTAGGCAACGGGGTGGACGGTCCACACTTTGAATCCCAGTCAGAGGTTGTTTGCTCTTCTCCGAAACCTACAGACCATTTCTGGGGCCCACCCAGCCTCGGCTATCGAGGTTCCTCTCCGGGGTTAAAGCGGCCGAAACGTGATGTTGATCACTCACCTCCATCTGTCTGAGTTCGAGCCAGAGTGGAGTCTCTGCACGTTCGTGAAATGTACGGCACACCTTTGTCTGTGTATGAAGTCTTTGAATACAAAATATTTTTGACGAGAAATTTGGAACACTCTGGACGTTTTGAGGGTCGCCCGAACGTGGGGCACCATTTACCCACATTTTGTGCAGTAGCCTTGTACAGGCGCTGCTTGTCGCTGAAGTATTGGAGATAAAAGTTTGGGAGATACTCGGACGGAGGGAAAAACCATTGCCTCTGTCGGGAATCAGATGCTAGTCGCGCTGTTCGCAGCGTGGGCACACAGTTGATTAATACACACACACACACACACACACACACACAGAGTCGGACTCGGTTATAACGACATCGGCTTATACCACACCTCACCTATAGCGTCAGACATTCTGCCGCGCCAATTAAGTCGTCACTGTTGACCACAGTATTATATTGCTCGGTTATAACAACACTCGTTTATAACGACAGAAAATATTCAATCCTTTTCATGACGTTATAACCGGGTTCGACTGTGTATATTATGTTCAGGTACCTCAGCTTGTTTTTGAAACTGTTTTTCGATCTGAAGATGCCTTAGGCTAGGCCGAAACATGTCGTTCTATCAAATAAAATAGAATTTAGTTGTGTTGAGACTGATACCGACTTTGCACGTATATTGAATTATTGAATAACACAACGGGATGTCGCGCTTCAAAAAAAAAGCGAATATTCTTTTTTATTTTGTATTGTATTTGTTTTTTGTTGATTGTTCATGATACGTGTACGATTGTACAAAGCTCACCTAAAATTCATAGAATGAAGAACTTTAAAACAGCGACTATTTCCCAGTACCTGATTGGTTTTTGTAACCGAGTAGTGTGTTTACTGCGCGGTACGCACTGGATCTTTATATACACTTCAGGTTTGTGTTAGTCTCTATAGGGCTAATATGCTTTGAAATTGACAGATTAACTGGTTTGTGTTGGAGGTACTAATATAATCTCATACCAGCAAAAAAGTCAACTCTGTCTCCAAATTCATTCACAAAGTGGAGCGAAAATGACGTAAATATCGCATGAAATGCTGAGGCGGTTCATTCCTAAACTGTCCGTCAGTCAGTCCACGTCGCTGTCGGCAGACCGCAGTAACTTTAAATCAAGACTGACACTGGCTCCGCATGACAAAGGTATCTTTAAATGCTGGGCTGACACAATACCGGTTGCGACTCATATTACTGCCGTCCTGCCTCCGCAGCGTAGCTTAGACAGAGTGTTATACATTTTTCAACAACGCTCTACTTGTGACAGGCAGTAGACCTACCGTGTGTTTCAAAATTATGTAACCGAATGTACAATTCTGTATGTATTTTAGTAGTGGTGACATATTAAACTTTGCTGAAGAGCCAGAAATAACACTTAATTGGCACGTGTCGTAAAGAAAATAAACTTGATTAACAGTCTCTAAATATATATTTATAATCTTCCGGATATTTACAAAATTCTAGAGTGCACTTCGCGGATTATTTACTTCCCAGTAAACGGACATCTCTTTCGTAGAAGGCATGTGAGTGTAAGTGTGACAGTTTGAACAAATCTCATCCTTTATTTGCCCGTAAGGATGAGTCCTTAATGAATTGCTTCATAACGCCGGAGGAAAAGCTGGAACTGATTTTAAATTAAGCTGCTGTTATTCGTTTATCGCGTGTGTGCCAATACCACCATCTCCGCTTCTGGGTATGGAACAGATAACATGTGCTTTCGAATTTAACCCTTAGACTGCAGACGTCTGGTGTCACAAGCTTTGTTCTTCTCATCTCCATGCATTAAAATTAATTTCAGAAGCGAAAACCAAATAAATGTACAATTTTTGTACTATTTGTTTTGTTTTATTCACTGCTTTCCTTCAACATGTTAAAATTTTAACAGTTTAAGAATATTTTAATAATAGCACGGAGAGCACATTTTAATGTCTTACTTCTTTTATATATATGTATCCTCCCTGAAGATGGCAGCTCGCCGAAACATGTTGGAGAAAAATAGTGAATAAAACATGAGAAATAGTACAAAAATTGTGCATTTAGTTTGTTTTCAGTTCTGAAATTTGGTGTCACAGATTGCGTTGTTAAAGTTATACAGAGTGGCACAAAAACACTTTACACTGGGTGTTTAGCATGTTGCCTACAGCGTCAAGGGACCTGTGCGCCAGCCGGTATTTAGATGGTGTAAATTTGTAATGGAATAATAACAGGCAGTTTTGTAAGGGCTTGCTGGGTCCTTTTGCTTGTGGTCACACGATTCACGATTGTTTACTGTCTGCAATTGTAAACATGTCCCAGGTGACAATGACGATGATGATTCAGTTCAGTTTTACTAAAGCGTTTGACAACAGCAAAAAAGGTCATTTACCGACAAAGGCTGACATTAAGAAAACAAAAACATTGAAGATGAGAAATAAGAAAAACAATACAAAGTACGCAATAAGAACAAATTATATATATTTATACACAGAGATAACAGTTTTTGAGACAACTTGGTGTATCTGTGTACTTAACTTTTTAAAGCCTAGCGGCAACTTTACATACGACCAGGTTTAGCATTAAAAAATTCTACGTGGTGCCCACATTGCGTTTATGTGTTTTGTACGGATCTCAGAACAAACAGCAACTTTTGCCTTATAAAACATTGAGAGACTGGTTTTTATAACCGAAGCGGAGAGTGTTTACAGCGCGGTACGCACCGAGTCCTTATATAAAACAGATACGCTTCGTCTTTGAAGGGTTAATTATGTTCTGTAACGGGATACGTTTAGCACTAACGGAAGGCTATTAGTGTTTCTGCCCAGAATATTAACTACACAAGGACCCAAGGCTCAGGGACTGACGTCTCCTTGATTTCTTGGAAGTAACGAAGGCAATTACGTGTAACGTAACATTGAGGTGCGTTCGCGTAACCACTGTTGCCGTGGTAAAGCAATAAGTAATACATATTCTGGGATACGCGGTGGCGCAGTTGGCTGAGGCACTGCGCTATATGCGGGAAGGTCACGGGTTCGATTCCCGATTATGTCACTGGAACTTCTCACTCATTAATCCTTCCGGCCGCACTATGGCCCTAGGGTCGACTCAGCCTCTAACAGAAATGAGTACCAAAGATATCTTCTGAGGGTAAATACGCCCGGTGCGTAGGGCTGCCGATTTTCTGGAATTGTGGGAGCCTCAACCTCCAGGAACACTCAGGGCCTGCCCAGGCCTGTAATGGGACTGCTTTATCTTTACTACATATTCTGTGTGTGTGCGTGCGCGTGTGTTGCGTGCGCTGCTTTCTTTCTTAAAGAAAGTATGCTAAAAATAATGTCACGTCAACTGCAGCATCTTTGTGTATCAAAGACACATTTTCTTCAAGCAATATTCTTGAGTCGGGCCCCATGCATGCGTCTGGGTCCAACAATGGCTCTCCTGTGGAGGGTAACGAAACGACGCAATTTCCTGTGACTCTAATTTCACCCTCCCTTACTGCACCCCTGCTGTGACATCCCACCTAGGTTATGAGTTATGGGCAGGGTTTAATGAAAGGTTTAATTTGAGTGTAGCCGTAAAGGATGTGTATAGTGTTATGTGCCCCTCTTAGTGAGCTGCGAAATGCAGCTGAACTCGCCTGTGTACGTCTCGGAAGCTAAACTACATGCTGACGTCGTGAACAGGATAATTTTGATGTCACCGAGACAATTTATTGCAACGAACTGCACCTTGAAATTCTGTGCTAAAATTTGTTCAAATTTGCCTGAGATGGCTTCAGAACTCTTAACAAGAAACTCTCGTGGGCCACGATAGCTCAGTCGGTATAGCGACTCGCTACGGGTTGGACGGTCCGGGGATCGAATCCCGGTGGTGGTGAGATCTTCCGAATCCGTCCAGACGCCACTGACGCCCGCCCAGGCTGCACCGGGCCTGTTTGCCGGGGTTAAAGCGGCTGGGGCTGGCGTTGACCACAAACCCTCCTCTAGATCCGAGGTTAAAGAAAGAGTACAGCTATACATCTACTCCCCCTTTGGCCCTTAATGGATGTACCACCTGCTTTAACAAAAATATAACGTTTATTTTGTCCACGGATTGTGTTTATGAATATCGGGTATTTCTCAGAATAAATCACGGTTGTTTGCCTAAACAGCGTTAATGGATCGGTCTGTTTTGTTGAAGCGCGTTGTTTTCTCTAAGGTATAAAGTGAAGTTGCCGATCCCAGTGGCCGGACGGTCTAAGGCGTAGGTCTGCTGTTGTTCTGTTGCTGGGATTGCGGGTTCGAATCACACCGGGGGCACGGATGTTTGTCTCTTGTACAGTGTTGTGTGTTATCAGGTAGAGGTCTCTGCGACGGGCCGATCCCACGTCCAGAGGAGTCCTACCGACTGTGGTGTGTGTCTGAGTGTGATCAAGTGAAAATAAAAACCCTCTACACCTGCTGTGAACAAGTAGGTAGAAGAGGGAAGGACTACGAAAAAACAAAGAAACAAACAAACATAAATTAAAGTTGTAAATAATATATATATGAAGATCAATATTTAACGCGCTTAGACGCAGTCTTATGTCGAACAAACTACCATAGTCCTACGTTTAACCAGTTGTCTTCAATGGTATTTGTAAACTCGAATCCTTGGAAAACACTTCGGTTCGCGGATTAAAAGCAATTATTCTTCCCCGCCCACTCTAAACAGAGTAGTGTTTATTGACATCGCCTCCATCACAAAACCACGAACACAAGAATAACAGGACAAAGAGAACGACATAAATAAAGATGAAGAGAAAGAATAGTGGGTAGCTAAAGAGTCTGAGAATTTGATGGACAGATGAACACACGAATAGCGAACATTGAGAACGAAGTTGACAACATCAGCTTTTCTTAAGACACTCTTCCGGCCAATGACAAATCTTGTTTTACATTTCAGATGAAAAAGAGTAAACATGTCTTGTCATGTAAGCCGGGGAACAGAGCCAAAGCTGAACATACGCCAGGAAGTAGCAGGCGATGTGTTAGCTACGCCAATCAAAACCAACAGATGTAGTTAGTTTCGTTTCTTCATGTCATGCTCGAGATTGTACCTCCTTTCGCTTCGCACTGAAGCAATTTCAGAATTCGAGTCTGTAGTCGAGGTAACAACGCAGCCTGGTGGAAGTCTGTCATTGCTTGCCTCTTGTCAGACTCTTCAACCCTTTAAAGACGAAGCGTATCTGTTTTATGTAAGGACTCAGTGCGTACCGCGCTGTAAACACTCTCCACTTCGGTTATAAAAACCAGTCTCTTAATGTTTTATAAGGCAAAAGTTGCTGTTTGTTCTGAGATCCGTACAAAACACATAAACGCAATGTGGGCACCACGTAGAATTTTTTAATGTTAAACCTGGTGGTACGTAAAGTTACCGCTAGGCTTTAAAAGGTTAACAGCAACTTTAGTCTGCTTCGTAAATGCTACATGTGACAGTGTTCTAGTTATCTGTGATGTACCTAACCATTTAAAGCCTAGCGGTAACATTACGTACCGCCAGGTTTAACATTAAAAAATTTTACGCGGTGCCCACATTGCGTTTATGTGTTTTGTACGGATCTCAGAACAAACAGCAACTTTTGCCTTATAAAACATTAAGAGACTGGCTTTTATAACCGAAGTGGAGAGTGTTTACTGCGCGGTACGCACTGAGTCCTTATATAAAACAGACACGCTTCGTCTTTAAAGGGTTAAAGACGCTGTCAGACACTGAAACACACAAGGTAGCATCGAAGTGTAGAACGATTAGTGGGACATGAGTTAGAAACTGTGTGATATGAAGCGGTCGTGGCTGGATTGGAGGTGATACTGCTTGCACAGTGAAATGATGCCTGTCAGCTTGTTCTGAAGACGTTTGTGTGTCAGCAACCAGAAGAATAAGCACGATTTGGTGGTTTACTGGGAAGGATAGTTGGCGAGGGGCAGAAAGTTAATCATAGCTGCCTTTAAATTAGTAATTACCATCTCGAAATTGACTTGCTGACGGTATGAGTAAGACCTGTCTCGCAGCCTGCCTTAATTAGTGCCAGAAGGAAAGTGTTTAAGGGCTGCTGCGCCTTATGGCACTTAGACCTGTTGGGTCATTAATGTGGGGTCGAATCCAGAGGACGTTTATACATCTGTCTGTTGACTATTACACTAATGCAAAGAATATGTAATTTTTATTGTCACAGGGAAGCAAAGAGTAAAGAATCCGAAGAATTACTACAAAGTTATCAGCAGATAAATAAAGGAGGGGTACTGTAAAAGCATTACTGGTAGATACACGATGAAACGCAAAACAAAAAGTGTGAATTTTTCGAGCAAATTTTTATTTTACCGCCAAAAATTTCAACTTGAAATTAGGCGAAATTAAAACAGTGAAACTTTAAATACTAAACGGATTATTGGCAATGTTAAGGGAAAGACTGTTAGACGGAGTTGCAGACGTTGGGGCATGTAGGCTTGGTCATGTCTGTGTAGTGTAGGAGGCTGGATAGCACACCGTCAGCGTCGTAAACACTGTCAAACTTCATAAGCTGTGAAGCCGGAAATTGTTTGATTTATTTTGTAAAGTTTATTTCTTATATAGACAGCTTCTTATATAGACAGCTTCTTATATAGACAGCTTCTTATATAGACAGCTTCTTATATAGACAGCTCCTTATATAGACAGCTTCTTATATAGACAGCTTCTTATATAGACAGCTTCCTATATAGATAGCTCAGTCGGTATAGCTACTCGCTACGGGCTGGACCGTCCGGGTTCGACTTCCGGTGAAGGCGAGATTTCCGCACCCGTACGGCCCCAACCTAGGGCCCACCTAGTCTTCTGTGCAAGGGGTACCGGGTCTCTTTCCTGGAGGTAAAGCGGCCGAAGCGTGGCGTTAGCCACCTACTCCCATCTGGCGCCGAGGTTAAAGAAAGTGTAGAGCTATACTTCTCCCCGTTTGGGCCTTCATGGCCTCTTCTAGGGTGAACTTTAACTTTAGCGTGCAGAAAACACGTTGCTTCCCGTTTCAAAGACAAGTTTGTTGATACTGTTAGGGAAAACAATTTTCGTAACTGCGAAGTTACCGAAGTACTGTCAAGTTTTCGTAACTCGTCTCTGTTTTGAGAGATATAAATGCTCATAATTGGCACATGTGCGTGAGGTTTTCTTAGAACAGTGCAGCCCATACTTGATTCACAGTTGGTTGAGGCACTGCGCTACAAACCGGAAGGTCGCGGATTCGATTCCCGATGGTGTCATTGGAATTTTTCATTGACAGAATCCTTCCGGCCGCACTATGGCTCTGGGGTCGACTCAACCTTTAACAGAAATGAGTACCAGGAATCTTTCCTGGGGGTAAAGGCGGCCGGTGCCTAGGGCTGACAACCTGCCACCTACATGTGTCGATTGCCTAGAAATCTGGGAGCCTCAACCTCCTGGAAATCTAAGGGCCTGTCCAGGCCTGTAATGGGACTGCTTTAGCTTTATAATTAAAATGTTCTCTTGTTTTAGCAAGTCATTGCTTCCCACCTCAAATCATTCACGTAAAATTCTCGTAAATGTAGGCCACAGCGTTCATGGTGCGCCAACGCAGAATCTGACCGCGTCTGCAAACTGTGCAGAAAATCCGCCAAACCTTTCACGCTCTGCAGGCGTCTATAGACAAGTGACAGTCTATAAGCGTCCCCCCCCCCTCACCTCAGCTGTGCTAGGGGGTATTAACAGTGTGAAACATGAATTTCGTCTATAAATAATGTTCAATAATTCAATTTGTACGCGATGCAGAATGCCCTACGTTTCGGCTTAAAAAACCAGCCATTAGGGAAAAAAAATCCCTCTCTATATTGTGAATCATACAAAACATATAAGTACAGTCTGTATAGAAAATACGTAGCCTGTGAATGTTAAAACGGACGGTACACGTAATTTTCACTTTTTTTAATGTGTTCCATGCCCGTGCACTATATCATACAAAAACACTAATCACCAACAAATGCACAAAGAGAGTTTTATCATCAATCGTTACACACTCCTACATGTTTCGACCCTGCTGGGTCATCTTCAGGGAGAACTTTTTGTTGTCGTTACAGTAAGGTTTTACTTTACAGTTGAGTGAGAATGTGCTGTTGACTGTGTACTGCGTTGTTTTTGGAGGCGTGAACTCAACTGTAAAGCGCAACCTTAGTGTAACGATAACAAAAAGTTCTCCCTGAAGGTGACCCAGCAGGGTCGAAACATGTAGGAGTGTGTTACGATTGATGATAAAACTCTCTTTGTGCATTTGTTGGTGATTAGTGTTTTTGTAATTTTCACTTTCTTTTAGATCATGAGTCTCCAACCCGCGGCCCGCTAGATTGTATTGTGCGGCCCGCGGCTACATGTGTGAACTGTGTACAGTATATACTGTGCGCAACAAATAATTGTATCGGTTAGGTATACCACTTACTGTTATTGCCCCACGTGCGGCTCCAAAACCAGTCCACAATAACGGGTGTGGCCTTATGCCATAAAAACGTTGAAGACCCATGCTTTATATGTTAATGCGAATATGTAACGTTTTTAGATATGTTTCCTGTTATATTTATCTTCTCAAGGACTATTGACGCTAGAAATGTACTGTTTTGTCATGAGTATATTTGGAGGGTGTCCGAAAGGTTCACAAACAATGCAGTTCTGTACTGCTGTCGTCAGTTTATTACTGGATTCCATTTAGGGGAATAACAGGGGAGTGGAGAAGACTACGTAACGAGGAACTTAATGACCTGTACTCATCAGCAAATATTATTCGGGTAATCAAGTCGAGAAGAATGAGATGGGCGGGGCATGTAGCACGTATGGGGGAAAAGAGAGGTGCATACCGGACTTTGGTGGGGAGACCTGAGGGAAGGCGACCACTTGGGAGACCCAGGCGTAGGTGGGAGGATAATATTAAAATGGATTTTCGGGAGGTGGGATGGGTGGGCATGAACTGGATTGAGCTGGCTCAGGATAGGGACAGGTGGCGGGCTCTTGTGAATGCGGTAATGAACCTCCGGGTTCCATAAAATGCGGGGAATTTCTTGACTAGCTGAGATACTGTTAGCTTCTCAAGAAGGCCTCTGCTCCATGCAGTTAGTCAGTTAGTTAGTTAGTTAGTTAGTTAGTTAGTTAGTTAGTTAGTTAGTTAGTTAGTTAGTTAGTTATTCCATTTAGGAGAAATTCACTTGTGGTTTGGGCGTGGGGGACAGTGTCATGTGCTGTCACGGTGCTGTTGGTGCTGTACAGGGAAGTACTCGCTGCTCCTGAACACATAAACATACTCTGCGACAGAATACGGGGTTTTTAATGTTAAATGAGCCTGTATGCACATAAAGGCAACTTCGGAAGGCAGTAATTACTTTCAGACGCCTCCAGTTCTTTGAACGTACTTGAACCAGACGTCAACACAAGACACCAGCAATTCTGGCGAACGTTTGCGTGGTTGTCCTCAGCCTTTCCTTGCGAACTGTTATAGGATGCCACGACCACTGCGTTCCCAGTTACCGTACAGTCTGGTCATACCCTCCCGTTGTGTCACTGGCGTCATTCATAAGCTGCAGAGCGTAGTTAGTCCTGCCATAACGAATGAAAGTGTAGCTGCGTCACAAACAGTCATACCGCAGTGTAATTTCTGTGACTTATTCTGCGTGAATGTTCTGTCGGGAATTCTTGACGTAGGCCTAAGTAGAAAACAAATTTAGCTTCGTCGGACCAATTTGTTAATTACAGTGTGTAAACATGTCGTTATATTTGTGTAATTACTTGTTTACAGAAACACAAATAGGCCTGTAGAAGCTGGATTTCCGATCCCAGAGACCGCGCGGTCTGAGGCGTAGGTCTGCGGCGCTTGCTGGGATCGTGGGTTCGAATCCCACCGGGGGCTAGATATTTTTCTCTTGTGAGTGTTGTGTTTTGTCAGGTGGAGGCCTCTGCGAAGGGCTGATCCCTCGTCCAAGGGAGTCCTGCCGAGTGTGTGTGTGTGTGTCACTGAGTGTGATCAGGCGCAACAATGACCCTCTTCACTTAACAGTGGGTAGGTAGAAGAAGTCAGACTAAGAAAGAAAGAAAGAAAGAAAGAAAGAAAGAAAGAAAGAAAGAAAGAAAGAAAGAAAGAAAGAAAGAAAGAAGGAAAGAAACAAAGAAACAAACAAACAAACAAAGATAGAAAGATAGAAAGAAAGAAAGAAAGAAAGAAAGAAAGAAAGAAAGAAAGAAAGAAAGAAGGAAAGAAAGAAAGAAAGAAAGAAAGACAAAGAAAGACAAAGAAAGAAAGAAAGAAAGAAAGACAAAGAAAGAAAGAAAGAAAGAAAGAAGGAAAGAAAGAAAGAAAGAAAGAAAGACAAAGAAAGAAAGAAAGAAAGAAAGAAAGAAAGAAAGAAAAAAGGAAAGAAAGAAAGAAAGAAAGAAAGAAAGAAAGAAAGAAAGAAAGAAAGAAAGAAAGAAAGTGGAGCTCATTAACTCGCACCTGCCTTGCATCCTGACAGCGAAGTTGCCACTAACGATTCACGCGGGTTTCTAACAGCAAAGGACATCTATTTATGATAAATATTGACGCAGTCCTTTGTCATTTACTGAAGCGTGTTCATGTTTTCAGTTTAATATTCATTGTTATATAACATGTCATTTAAAGGTTGTGAAGCTGCGAGCATTCACCTCGGTTCGTCTCAAGGTTAGTGAGATGCAAGTGACCATTTTGTTTGCAGAGGCAGAGGACATTTCTTAAACGAGCGGTAGGACCTATTCACAACCAACTTGACAGGCTTTGACGTAAGAACGGGTCGTGGAACGTACGTCAGAAACAGATAAACAAACAGCAGTCGCGACTCGTGAGGGGAGTGACATCTATCTTGAGAAGCAGACACTAAGGAATTGGTATTCTTTCGTGATTGTTTGCGAAATCTGTGACGCTTGGGGGATCCTAGTTCCATCCGTCCATTTCAGTTGTTTCTATAGGGTAAAAGCGGCCGAAGCATATGGTTGACCTAATCTTCATTCTGGTGTTGAGATGATCAGTTTGTGATGTTTTACCTTGATATCTAACACACCAAAAGTGCTGGACCCTTAGTGGGCTTTTTGTGTAGACCTATGTCACGGGCACGACTGTTTTCAAATTCTGAATTCCTATTTTGGATTTTGGTAAAACTTAAATGTGGCAACTTTACTCAAAATTCCATAATTTCTGTCGATATTTGTTGCACAGTTGTATTATATCTGAAAATAATTATTGCCGAAATACATCAATTAACCTTTTAAAGCCTAGCGGTAACTTTACATGCGACCAGGTTTAACATTAAAAGATTCTACGTGGTGCCCACATTGCGTTTATGTGTTTTGTACGGATCTCAGAACAAACAGCAACCTTTGCCTTATAAAACATTAAGAGACTGGTTTTTATAACCGAAGTGGAGAGTGTTTACTGCGCGGTACGCACTGAGTCCTTATATAAAACAGATACGCTTCGTCTTTAAAGGGTTAAAAAATTCTACGTGGTGCCCACATTGTGTTTATGTGTTTTGTACGGATCTCAGAACAAACAGCAACTTTTGCCTTATAAAACATTAAGAGATTGGTTTTTATAACCGAAGTGGAGAGTGTTTACAGTGCGGTACGCACTGAGTCCTTATATAAAACTGATACGCTTCGTCTTTAAAGGGTTAATATTTCAGGTTTGCTTGCCGTATCAAGATGTACTGACCTACCGAACGGATCTTTTCAAGATGCACAATTTTAGAAAGGTTATGATTCGGAATTGATGGCAAGCATTCTCCTTTTTTTTTTCATAAATCCCTTCTCAAAGAGGCTGTTTTTAACAAAAAGGCTAACGTTAAACATTGACAGTGCTGCCTCTACCGGAAACCATGGGAATGCATGAAATATATTAGCTTCCCTTGGCCACTGGTGGTGACAGAGGACACATACCTACACATTTTATGTGAGATACAGTTTGTATGTCGACAGTTACTTACAAACATGGCGACGAAGCGAGACCTTGAAGTTATGACTGTATTTAAGATATCTGACGCATACAAAGTCTTTACTTGAAAAAGAAAGGGCATCGCAGTGGCACTGTACATCTTTGGACTGCGCCCTGCCATCTTCAGGATGTGGAGCTGTTGTGGCTTACATCGTGGCACTGCTTACTGAATTCATTATAAAGTTAGGTACGTATGTGCTGCACTCTTTTCATTAACTGTTACCCACATACGCCTCAATTACTAAGCCAGTTCGGCAGAACTGTTAAAACTAACTGCGGTGCACGCTCCTGACTTGTTTATTATTCAATGTTATAAAATAAACCGCGGTATGGAATTCCTAGCCCTACATAATGTGCTAAGTTATGAAATTGTTAAACATCCACCTGGAGAGGGGAAAAAGTAGTAGTTGCCTCTTTTATCTAGTCACAGTAGGTGTCGAGGTTGTTTATTTTTACTTGATCACACTCAGACACACACACCACAGTCGGTAGGACTCCTCTGGATGAGGGATCGGCCCGTTGCAGAGACCTCTACCTTACAACAAAAACACTGTACAGGAGATAAACATCCATGCCTCCGGTGGGATTCGAACCCACGATCCCAACAAGCGCTCGGCCGCAGACCTACGCCTTAGACGGCGCGGCCACTGGGATCGGCAAGAGGAAAAAGATAAAACCCAAATATATAGGGTGCCCATAACTTGTGCTCTGATTATAGCAAGGCCTCTGTCATAATTGTACGGAACGGCGTAAGTGTATTCTTATGATGACAATACACACAGCCTTGTGGAAGTCGACAGTTGAAACCCGTAACCATGTTTCTACACCAAAGCACTACGAATTTACGACTGTTTGGGTTTACTTAGAGGTGTGGATGAAATATCTGTTTCCTTGAGATGGTACGTATCAGGATTTTAACTGGTTGATCCTACATCTAACACCCCTACTTTTTTCCCTGTGGAGCAAGAGCCCTGCTAGGCCTTAGGCCGCCTCATTTTGGAGGTTTCTGGGTCACACACAGACACACACAGCCGGTAGGACTCCTCTCAAAGAGGTCCTACTACCCAGAATTTTTCGCTGGGGGCGGGGGCGGGGGGGGGGGCTGACGCGGAGGCTATATATAATTTGTTTGATTTTAAAAAATCATGTTATATCATTCATGTCGTAAATACAACATAACGCTGTCTGCAACTGCATTTATATGCATACGAATACAACTACCTGTCCCATGACCCAATCACAGTGTCTTATCTTCTTGTTTTTGGATGTTATTAATTTACTTTTCAAAATTCTAATGTACTGGTCATCCGCCGATTGCAGTGGCTGATTTCGGCTGAAGGGAAAATCACGTAAAACTTCTGATATTATAATAGCTACAAAATCTGTGTCTTTACTTTCGGTTTTGTGTACATTTTGTCGTGTAATTTACACATACTTGCAAAAATCTGTAACCATTTACTTCCATATAAAAGGAGGACGCCTCTACCTTGACACCTTTTTTTATATTTTATATTTGTATGCCTGATGATGGCCACTCATAGGCCGAAACATGTAGCTATATAATAATATTAAAAGGAAGAAGTTGTGATCGACTGAAAAAACTGGAATAGCACGAGACAGTCTTATGAATGTTATATGGGCGTGTGTTATGGTTTTCGCTGGATCTAATATTGGCGAACTTAGTCTGAGGCTGCGTCCGGTATACGTCATGTTTTCAGCAGCAAGATGCGTCCGGCGCTGCTCACTGCTGGGCGGCTTGTTACTGCAACAGCCCCCACAACATCAATCAGCCTACACGCCCCGGCCCTTGTGTATCATGTCGCGAAAACACCTAACGATATCGCTTCCCACACTGCCGGCATCAATGGTGCAACATTTATATAAATCAGCAGGCTTGTTGTGTCTGTTGCCCTTATTTTAATGCTCATGGGGGCCACAAATTCGGAATGGGTACTTAAAAGCTGTGGGCTGGAAATTCCAGGTTCTCCCTCTTTTTGTGTCTAACATCTACTGGAATTATTATTATTATTATTATTATATTATTATGACTGCACATGGGTTTGTACCCGGTGACAGCGGTACTACAATAACACACAACACACAAAATAACACACCGCACTGAAACAAAACACAGCACACAAAATTACAAAAACAATAAATGACACATACTGCACCCAATATATACAGTTACAATACAAACACAATTACAATAAAAACACAATACGAATACAATACTCATATACAGTTACAACACTAATACAATTACAATACGAATACAGTACACATATACAGTTACAACACAAATACAATTACAATTACAATACGAATACAGTACACATATACAATTACAACACAAATGCAATTACAATACAAACACAATACGAATACAGTACACATATACAATTACAACACAAATGCAATTACAATACAAACACAATACGAATACAGTACACATATACAATTACAACACAAATACAATTACAATACAATTACAATACGAATACAGTACACATATACAATTACAACACAAATGCAATTACAATACAAATACAATTACAAATACAATACACATACAAATACAATACAAATACAAATAACTCTGCAGTGTAGTGCGATTTGCAGAGGTGCAAGGAACTAAGGAAGGAGCTTACAGCTTTACGAGGGTCTCCGCATCTGGGATTACTGGATACTGTCCGCCTTACTTCATCTGGAGCACGCAACAAGCTTTCGGAAGCCGATTTTGTTTCCATCCTCAGATGAAGAGTTGGGAAGGCAGCTGCTCGACTAGAACCGTTACAAAAGTGCGGATCCGTATCGGCGGACGCACTGAGTCCTCACACGGGAAGACATTCCGTCGTACACACGTGTGATGTATGTTTTATGTAATTACGGTACAGCCCATTAAAACGGTTGTCACTTAACGGTTAAAGAAACGGGACGTGTTTTGAAGCGTCGCCTTTAGTCTCAGGTATCAGCTTTCGACACGGAAAGATAATAAGGAAAGCCACAATTAAGATTGTGAAGACACCCATAAATCCCAAAATTGATGCACAAAAACAAAAGCAGCCGAAAGTAAGACCTTCGAACGAATGAGGGACCAATCACAGACACGCCGATACACCTTGTGTCTGGGACTTTCTCCCATCGCCTGTATGGCTCATTACTGTAATGTCACGGAATAATAAACATTGTCACGTACCCACGGAATTTAGCTAGCGTATAACGTACGTGGCAGTGTTTCAGTCTTAAGCTGTGGGGAAATTTATGTGTGTGTTAGTGGTTAGTGCACCGCCTGTGTTGAAGTCAGTCAGTGGTTAGTGCACCACGTGTGCTGAAGTCAGTGGTTAGTGCACCACGTGTGTTGAAGTCAGTGGTTAGTAGTGCACCACGTGTGCTGAAGTCAGTGGTTAATGCACCGCCTGTGTTGAATTCAGTCAGTGGTTAGTGCACCGCCTGTGTTGAATTCAGTCAGTGGTTAGTGCACCGCCTGTGTTGAAGTCAGTGGTTAGTGCACCACATGTGTTGAAGTCAGTGGTTAGTGCACCGCCTGTGTTGAAGTTAGTCAGTGGTTAGTGCACCGCCTGTGTTGAATTCAGTCAGTGGTTAGTGCACCACATGTGTTGAAGTCAGTGGTTAGTGCATCACGTGTGTTGAAGTCAGTGGTTAGTGCACCGCCTGTGTTGAAGTAAGTTTCCAACCCGTACGCACTTCGTCTAACTTCAACGCACGCTAAACACTCTTCAAATATCTTCTAAAATGAGAATGTTTAATAACCAAAGCACAACGGGGATACGATAAAAAATCATTACAAAGTGTAAACGCAAAGAAATTGTGGAAAGTATAAGTGTTTCCAGAAGAAGAAGAAGCTGTTACCTCTTGTCACCTCAGCGGGAGGTTCAGGCTGCGGTCAGGAACGAGACCAATTAGCATACGTCTGTCCCTGCATGCACTCACTCGCAACTCTTCATATACGCTACAGAGTGTTAACGCTCGCTGTTCGTTCGTCATGCGTCTTACGTAGTAACTACAAAGGCGAAAATTATATGAAAAGAAATAACAATGCAACCGGCCATGGAAAGCAGATCGGTTCTCGGACAGGTTACATAGGATGACACAATAAACTGGAGAATTTGCTGTGGATCCAGTTTGTGTAAATAATAAAGATTACGTAATTATGCCTTTGAGAATAGAAGCATTGGTTCTTTAATTACAGTTAAGGGAATGGTGCGAAAGTATGTTGAAACTAACACTGTGCAAATGGCCGAGGGTATCAGGTGTGGTTGGCGCCCTTTTCGGGAGAAGAACGTGTCTTCTTCTAACAGTGAAACGGAGGCCTCTGCTTCGTATCTTGCCGCTCAAAGCTTATCTTGTGTGTGTGTTAATCGGGCAATGTTTCGGCGAAGGACACGGATTAACCATTTAAAGACGAAACTGCCTATTGTATATATAAGGACTGAGTGCGTACCGCGCAGTAAACACTCTCCACTTCGGTTATAAAAACCAGTCTCTTAATGTTTTATAAGGCAAAAGTTGCTGTTTGTTCTGAGATCCGTACAAAACACATAAACGCAATGTGGGCACCACGTAGAATTTTTTAATGTTAAACCTGGCGGTACGTAAAATTTACCGCTAGGCTTTAAACGGTTAAATGACACTTGTGGTAGACAATCAGATTTGAGTTGACTCCATTGCACGAGTTCGCTTTTCTGACGCCATGGGGCGAAGTACCTATCCGAATCTCGATTTTAGTGTCTGATACTCACCAACGCTGAAAGCCGCGTTTTATATAACTTTGTCTTAGGGTGGGTGACGTCTCTTTGTTTTCGGTACGCGGCGATATCTGTGTGTTTTTGGATTCTGACGAGTAAACAAGCTCTGCTTCTTTTTGACAGTTTTTGGACTAAGCAAATTTTTTACCTTAGCTCCTCTGGAATGTCATGCGGCGTAGATTTGTAGTTACCGACGTTTCGAGAGAACCTATCAGTCCCATCTCGAATGGGCAGCAGACTGCTTGATCCTTACTTACACCGCGGTGGAAGTCTGAAATCCAGCAGGTTTTTATATTCCAAGAGAAATAACTATTGCACATTTAAATACAAACTTCGGTTTAAAATTCCCAGCAAGTGATATTATAGCGACTTTACATGAGGTCCGCTAAGTAAGAGCACTCGCCTTCAGGGCCCATATTTTGCAGTGCTGTTAAATTCGCGTAAACCAGTTTTTTATGCGTCAACGTGTCCTACACATCATTGCGTAGCCTGTCACTATCCACTGCAAGGCTCTGCGACTCCAGAACTCGGTTTTGTCCCCAAAAATTCCCTGAGAAGGCCCATTGCTCACCAACGGGTTGCGAACCACGAGTTCCTAACCGATAGGCAACAGCATTAAGTAGGGGACCTGCAGTGTTCATGGAGCGTCCGGTTAGAATGGGTGCAGCAGCATGGTGTTGTAGTGTCCACATCCCCCGCACACGTGTGTAGCCTGCTTCTAAACAGCAATACAGTGATGTTGAGAGGCCCGGTACTTATTGTACGTATCGAATTTTGTATACTGGGATAAATGTAGCTGTGTTCCCGAAACTTTTCACAGTTACAGCGTGCATGTTCAGCGAAACTGTAATTACAGAATATTTCTCACCATTTATAGTCCACTGCATAAGAGTATGTAACACTAAGAGTACAGTCGAACTCGGTTATAACGTCATGAAAGGGACTGAACATTTTGTGTCGTTATAAACGAGTGTTGTTATAACCGAGGAGTATAATGTTACGGTTAACAGTGCGGAATTAATTGGTACCACAGAATATCTGACGTTATATACGAGGTGTCACATAAACCGATGTCGTTATAACCGGGTTCAAGTGTAATTTTCAACGTAACTGACTATGATCCTCAGGGTTCAGTCTTCTGGCATGTGACGCCGTGTCTCTGGGCTGATGGTTCCCAATATTTGACGTTTTGAAACATCGTTATGCCTTCGTCTTCGAGTGGCATGCAATCGAAGTAGAAACTGTCGGTTCCTTCGAAACGTCGGGAAAGACTGACCCAGAGACACAGCGTTATGTCAGAGAATATTTGAAGCTTAAACAAAATCTCTGTGAGAACCTCAAATGTCGCAGGTTTTTTTTTCTGAGGTCCGCAGGTGTCTGCCCCTCCGGTTTAGATTTCTGTAAGCTGTATTCTTGAAAGAGCCCAGACTTATAAACGCCTTCAGAAATATTTTAAACAGTTCTGTTCATTAGCTTTTTGCCTGTTAGTCGCACTACAAATCTCTAATTTTTGAATATGAATACCAATAAAAATTGCTTTTTAAATTACTGAGGGTACTGTCCGTGACTTCAGGCTTCCGCCGCGATGCTGATGAGAACTGAGGTCTTCTGCGGTATAACGCAGCGTCGAGTGCCAATCCTTTACCGACGTTTCGGGAGAACGTATCGGCCCCATCTTCATGGGTCAGGAAGTCCAACTCTTCTGGGACTTCTTGACCCTTGAAGATGGGACCGATACGTTGTCCCGAAACGTCGGTAAAGGATATCCACTCGACGCTGCGTTTTACCCCAGAAGACCGCAGTTGTCATTGAGAGTACGTGTTTAATTTGTAAAGTAATATTTGGAAACCATCCAGAATCTTACTTCTGCATATTTGGCACATTCTTACAAAATTAGGACCAGCTGTTTAGGATATGAAATAAACAAGAAAACTAAGAAATTGATGTTACTAAATCATAATAAATATAAATCGTGTTTATTGGACTTTTTTTACAGATTCAAATAATTATAATTAATTATTTTTCCTCACATAAAGCGAAGAATTTTAAACTGTTCAGATAAAAACTGCTTGAGTTATGGTAAATGAGTCTGTGGCGCAGAAGTTCCGTATATACATCAAGACACAACCAGCTCTTTCAGAACCGCATGAAAAATTGTGTTGTACAAGACAAAAAACGTTCCCAACTTTAAATACATTTCGTACGAGGCACTAACGTTTGAAGAAGTGTGCGTTTTGTTTCAACAATGGTAGAAAGAAGGCAGAGTCCAGCCACAGTAAACACGGGCATTATTTTTCATTATGTAAATATGTTTTGAGATATTTTCAGATGAAAGATAGGCGGTTTATTATGCTGTAAGTAGTGGAACATGGCGAAAATGTCGGAGGATGGGAAACACTGAAAAACAACTGCGTTTTAAGTTCCTTGAGTCATCCAGTCAGTTCTGCGATAAAGGGAAGAAATGTTTCTACAACGTAGAAACACGGAATAAAAAAGAACAATTCGGCTCGGCATGTGGTATTTGGAAGACAGAAATAAATATGTTTCACAAATGTCGCCTTGTGTACGGCTTGGACGTTAACAACCTGGGCAGGTTGCGGACACCCTGTCCAGTCAGTGTAATGACGAGGCTACGGGCTGGAAGACCCGAGGTTCAAATCCCGGCCGGGACAAGAGGTTTGTCTCATCTCCAAAACGTGCAGACCGTCCCTTTGGCTCACGCAGCCTGCTCTCCAATGATTACCGGGGTTTATTTGCTGCCGTTATAGGTGCCAAACCGTGAGGTTGTTTGTTTGCTCAACTGCATGTAGTGGCGAGGTGAAGAATGAGTGGAGCTGTACCGCTGATCCCCCTATATGCCTTCATGGCGTGGATAGGGACGACCTTACCTTTATATGTGTATATACAAGTGTTCATTGATATCACGAAATCTCTGTGCTTTTGGCGCAAATCTTGAATAAATATGTAGGGTACGGTACCCAAATTACGTGGCGTATGCGATTACTTTAAATTCGAGATGAAATTAGATTGGAGGCACGTAATTTTAACGGTTTTCTGTACGTAGTTGTATAAATTGGTAAAACAGTAAGTTGTCACAAATTTTGAACGGTTTATGGCCAAGACAGCACAATACATGTATCTAGGCACAAACAGTATAAAATGGGTTATGGGCGTGTATCAGTGTGTGCACATGAATGCCAACATTTTGCACCAAAATTATTTGGATGCCTTTCAACGTATCGTAAATTGTGTTGTGTTTTAAAAATAAGGATTGTGTAGTCCGTTTGTATGGGGGTTTTATATGTTATTGTATGTGTGTGTGTGTGTGTGTGTTATATATATATGCATACACAATACAACCCGCTTATAACGACATCGGTTTGTACGACACCTCGCCTACAGCGTCAGATATTCTGTGGTACCAATTAATTCCTCGCTGTTAACCATAACATTATACTGCTCGGTTATAACAACACTCGCTTATAACGACACAAAATATTCAGTCCCCTTCATGACGTTACAACCGAGTTCGACTGTATTTAGGTCTGTATTTGTATTTTTATTGCTGTGATTGGTGCTGGTCTCTTTTCTTATTGGTTTTTATAACCGAGGTGGAGAGTGTTTACAGCGCGGTAGGCACTGAGTCCTTATATAAAACAGATACGCTTCCTCTTTAAAAGGCTAAAGTTTTTGTGAGATACATTACATATTGTACAACCGGTCAGCTAACGTGGGGTGATAATAATACGTAGTATAATAAAATAAATTTTAATAACACAAATATATGAATATAATATAAATTAAAAACAATATAAATTACAATATACGTAAATTATATACGTGTTAATATAAATTTAGCAATCTTGTGTAATGCATTTTGTTCTCCCTGAAGATGGCCCTGTAGGCCCGAAACAAGAAGGAAAAAGAATAATGTTTTGCGCCACTATCTGTTCTGTTGTGGTGTGTATGTGTTGGTTGTCAGCGGCACACAATAACAAAGCAGCAGCGCACGTTAAGTCAAGCCGCGCGGTGTGTCTGTTTACCCCGCACAGAACAAGTGACTGCCCAGTGCCAAGTGCTTCTCTGAACTTTCACAGATCCAACAGTAAGCCGCGTCAGCCCTCTTGATACATAATTTACAGTGACGAAGAGACGCATGGCATGTTGTCAGGTAATAGAGTTCCGTGAAACTTTATGATTGTTGAATGACATCTCCTTCGAGTTAGTACAGTTTGGAATATTTCATGCGTCTGCGAGAGTGCAATTCGCTCTGTGCAATAACCACACTTCACTGTGCAGTGGGACAGCTCATCCGGTGTTCTGATAATTAAGGAAATTTTAGAGTTCCTCTAATGAACTGAGGTTGGGCTTCACATGTGTAGGTACATGCAGGTGCGTCAGCAATGGAGGGCAGAGTTTTGGGAACAACAGTAGCTCTGTACAGGATATACGTATAAATTTATTTTTTTAATTTCGGATTTTATTTAGCCAATATTTTGAAATTCAGTTCATACCTCAAAAAAGTCCATTGCATTTTTATTACAAAGACCAAAGTGTTAACACTGTTTATGTTAACAGTCATAAAAATATACAAAATACGTAAATAGAATGTGTTGATTAAATTTTTTTATATTTTAGCCTTTTAAAGCCTAGCGGTAACTTTACATTCCACCAGGTTTAACATTGAAAAATTCTACGTGGTGCCCACATTGCGTTTATGTGTTTTGTACGGATCTCAGAACAAACAGCAACTTTTGCCTTATAAAACATTAAGAGACTGGTTTTTATAACCGAAGTGGAGAGTGTTTACAGCGCGGTACGCACTGAGTCCTTATATAAAACATATTACTTTACGTTTTTAAAGGGTTAAAGCAGCCGGTAACACTACATTTTAAGAATTAGCTTCTCATTTGTGTGAAAATGTTCACACTTACCGTACACCAACGGACTAGAAATCGGCAGAACGCTATCTCTGTACACTGGCGGATTTTATTAACTGTTCTATTATTTGTATACAGCGTTGTTACTGTGATATTTCCGCTTGCGCTGTATCAGCCGATAATTTAAAGTATGCCGACGTTTCGAAGGAACCTGGCGCCTTCATTTTCAAGGGCTGTTATATCGTATAGGAAGACTATTCCTCTACCTCACACCAACCCTTGAAGAAGTAAGCGCTATGCTCTGTCGAAACGTCGATATATGTTAAATTACACGCTATGAAGTATAATAACCCCGAAGACTACAACCCTCAACATCACCCCTCTGGAAAGGTCAAACCTCGTAAATAAATCAAGGATTACTGCAATTGGAAGTGTAGTGTGATGGGGTTCACCAAGTAACATGCTTAAAGATTAAGAAAGGTAGAGCATAACTCGGTTATAACGTCACGAAAGGGCTTAAGTATTTTGTGTCGTTATAAACGGGTCTTGTTCTAACCGAGGAGTGTAGTGTTATGTTTAACAGTGAGGAACTGACTACTACCAAAGAATACCTGGCGCAATAGGCAAGGTGTCATATAACTCGATGTCGTTATAACCGGGTTCGGCCGTATTTTACTTTTTCGAAATATTTATCGCAGTCGCATGTGTCACCAGTTCACAGCATTTTGAATACTTTGAATCGGGTTAGGGTGGCAGGCGAAGGGACCCCAGTCGACCAGGTTGCAAGCAGTGATAAATGACGCTCAGAGTACATTCGAGCGTGATGACGTGGCGTGGAGGACCTTCCACAGGTCATGCGGTTCCCCGCGAAGACAAAGTGACGTCACGCAGAGTTGAACCCTGGTTCAGCTTTGTGTTCCTCCTATGATTTACGCACCATATTAAGGCACACACAGGATGGGAATCATGGGAATGTATGACACGGGGACAAACCAGAGGGGTGATCAGCGCGGACGGTGGCCGGCGGTAGGGACGCTTCAGCTGCAGCGCTGCTTGCGTGGGGTCTGAAATAATTCGAAATAACTCCATGGAGCAGAGTCCTTCCTGAGAAAATAACAGTTTCTCTGCTAGTCAAGAAATTCCCCTCATTTTATGGTACCCGAAGGTTCATTACCACATTCACAAGAGCCCACCACCTGTCCCTATCCTAAGCCAGATTAATAAAGCCTAGCGGTAACTTTGCACACCACCAGGTTTAACATAAAAAAATTCTACGTGGTGCCCACATTGCGTTTATGTGTTTTGTACGGATCTCAGAACAAACAGCAACTTTTGCCTTATAAAACATTAAGAGACTGGTTTTTATAACCGAAGTGGAGAGTGTTTACAGCGCGGTACGCACTGAGTCCTTATATAAAACAGATACGGTTCGTCTTTAAAGGGTTAATTTAGTCCACGCACCTCATCCTATTTCTCGAAAATAATTTCAATATCATCCACCCCTCTACACCTAGGTCTTAAAGTGGTCACTTTCCACCAAGTTTACTCACTAAAATCCTATATACACCTCTCCTCCATACTTGCTACATGCCCCCCCCCCCCCCGCCCGTTCTTCGCGATTTTATTACCCGAATAATAGTTGGTGATGATTACAGGTCAGTAAGTTCCTCGTTATGTAGTCTTCTCCACTCCGCTGCTACCTCATCCCCGTCAGGTCCATATGTCCTCCTCAGCACCCCATTCTCGAACACCCTCAGCCTATGTTCCTGCCTCAATGTGAGAGACCAAGTTTCACACCCATACAAAACAGCAGGCAACATTACATTTCTGTGTGACGTGATCTTTATATTTTTGATTGCAAAGTGGAAGGCAGACAATAATAAAAGATTACTTACAGTTTGTCTCTTCAGTATTGTCTCGGTGGTTTGAAAAAAGCAAGATGTTGGCGGGACTGCTTGCTGTTGGTGCACTGTGGGGCAAGAACTTCGTATTGAAAAGCTCACAAAATGAATTCAGGCTTTTCAAATTCAAATAAAACATAAATTCATATGAATTAAATTCCTGCGGCTGGATAACGTGTACCGTACAAAATAAATATGCGGTTTGTATCAACTCCCTGACATATCTTCTCTTTGTATCTAATGGCATATGACGTATATCGCATTGCGCGCTCTTTGTGCCCTCTGTTGAGAGATGCTGAAAGCAGCTTGCCCTCAAACGTACTGCCCTATCCTACTCAGACAGGGGCGCAATGTTGTTTCCTTTACTTCGGAAATTTCTATTCTGTTTACTTTTATTATTTATTTGTTTATTTAGCTATTTAATTATGCTGTTATGAAGTTCTAGTAAATGTCAACAAATTAACTGGTAAGGAATTGTCTTGGCAGGAAGTAAGGAAACTTCTCTCAAGGTATCCTGTCTCCAAGACGAGGTTTGAATCCCGTACCTCCATTATAAGAATCAGGAGTTTTACACATTTAGGAGCGGAAGTAGGTGACTGACTATGCTATATAGTATACAGATGTTCCTTTTATCATATCACTGAACATGGCAGCGGTAACGGGATGTCCCGGCAGGTGCAGAAAAAGCTGGTATGCTCAGGGACACGACAAAAGAGACACCCTGTATAGAGTTCAGTACACAAATGGGCAAATAACTTCACTACACATGTCAGGTCATAATATTGGAGTAACTGAGAACCGTAGGGGCCGTGCCTTGGCTCAGGTGGTTAGCCGCCGGCCTCCCACCGCGGAGGCCCGGTTTCGATCGCGGCTCAGTCCATGTGGGATTTATGGTGGACAAAGTGGAACTGGGACAGGTTTTTCCCCGAGTTCTTCGGTTTTCCCCTGTCAATTTCATTCCACCGGTGCTCCATTACTAGGAAAAGGACAAAAAATAATAATCATCATCATCTTCATCACAGGGTTGCACAAGAAGCCTCAAGGCTGCGGTGCGTCCGTAGCGTCTGCTGCGGGGCCCTTCACCAGCAAAAAACAAAAAACCAAGAACCGTACTGTGAGAACATTTACATCCTGTTTGAGTACGCTGTGTTGCAGACACTTCGCCCTCTGCAACCAGACATTTAACTAAAACATATATTTAAAAACTGAGTTCCTATCTCGCAGAAATCGGCCTGGCTATTAAGAAGACCGGCCGGTTAATGCTGTTTACGGACATGATCTGTTTTAGCTGTAATGGTTGTAGCAAGCACACAAGCACACGCTGTGCGTAAAGTTCACAGATACAAATTTTGCAGTTGATGGTGCAATAGTCTAGCTGAGAAACTGTCAGCTTCTCAAGAAGGCCTCTGCTCCATGGAGTTAGTTAGTTGGTGCAATAGTAACCACAATGCACTGAATAGGTTAAAATTCTGCTGTCGTTTTTGTGAGTGTTCGCTGCTACCTTCTGTGGATGCGGTATTGTTATTCATACACACACACACATATGTATATACACATATACACACAAGTACCCTACCGCACTACCGCACTTGTCATATCATCGCCGGCTACAAACTTCACGCCTTGGTCCTTGTAGATCGTTATAGGAATCCATCAGTCTGAGCTCGGGACCAGTCAGCAAGCAGTTCGTTATCCGTAGGCTTATACAGTATCGGTGAACATGCAACACCACTGGCTGTTATACTTAACATTTTAAAGCCTAGCGGTAACTTTACGTACCACCAGGTTTAACATTAAAAAATTCTACGTGGTGCCCACATTGCGTTTATGTGTTTTGTACGGATCTCAGAACAAACAGCAACTTTTGCCTTATAAAACATTAAGAGACTGGTTTTTATAACCGAAGTGGAGAGTGTTTACAGCGCGGTACGCACTGAGTCCTTATATAAAACAAATACGCTTCGTCTTTAAAGGGTTAACACGTGTTGATGTCAGTTTTCCTGCACTTAATGCCGTTACCATGCGGCTGCACATTTAGTTGTGCCCGGATGTCAGTGTCCAAATTGTTATCCACTAATCCGTAACAGCTGGACCTTCCAGGAATTCCATCGCTGTCACGTCTGTTTCCCGTGTGTCGGTCTTAAATAATGTGTATTTTTCCCAGTTATACATTACGCCTGGATCAGCCATTATTTTGTGCGGTTTTTAGTTGTGATGTTTCAGCGCTCTTGATCCAAGTGTTCTTCGGATGGCTCACCATATTCTGTGAAATTCACTGGCCTGGAAGTTGACGTCATCTTTGTTACGAAAAAGTATTCGTTTACATTGTACGTGTACCTAAATGTCTGTTAATAATAATGTTATATTTGGTCCCGGTGGCCGCTTGCTTGCTGGGATTGTGAGTTCGAGTACCGTCGAGGGCATGAATGTCTGTCCGTTATGAGTGGTGTGTGTTGTCAGGTAGATGTCTCTGCGTCGGACTGATCACTTATCCAGAGGAACCCTACCGAGTGTGGTGTGTCTGAGTGTGATCGTGAAGCTTCGAAAGTAAGGCGGCCGTGGCCCACTAGGGGCTGTTGCGCCATGGGGAAAAATATCAGGTTATATTTAAAATTTGTCACCACCACATAATGGTGAATGGAAGTGCAGTGTCAGTGTTAGGTCACTGTATTGTGGTATATTTTTCTATGGCGCACTATCCCAAAACGGGCATGACCCTCAGTGTCCAGGTTTCTAGATCACGCACAGTTAGACACACACCACCGGCAGGACTTCTCTGGACGAGTGATCAGCCAGTCGCAGACGCTGCTACGTACACAACACAAGCAAGCACAAGAGACGGACATCCATGCCGTCAGCGGAATTCGAACCCGCGATCCCCGCAATTAAGCAACCGCCGACCTACGCCTTGACCGCACGAGCACTGGTATCGTCTTATATTGTGGTATAATACGCCTAATGTGTCGTATTTAGTCATATCGATCCAAAACCCGAAGATTAACCCTTTAAAGACGAAGCGTATCTGTTTTATGTAAGGACTCAGTGCCTACCGCGCTGTAAACACTCTCCACTTCGGTTATAAAAACCAATCTCTTAATGTTTTATAGGGCAAAAGTTGCTGTTTGTTCTGAGATCCGTACAAAACACATAAACGCAATGTGGGCACCACGTAGAATTTTTTAATATTAACCCTTTAAAGACGAAGCGTATCTGTTTTATATAAGGACTCAGTGCGTACCGCGCTGTAAACACTCTCCACTTCGGTTATAAAAACCAGTCTCTTAATGTTTTATAAGGCAAAAGTTGCTGTTTGTTCTGAGATCCGTACGAAACACATAAACGCAATGTGGGCACCACGTAGAATTTTTTAATGTTAAACCTGGTGGTACGTAAAGTTACCGCTAGGCTTTAAAAGGTTAGTACTTACCTGTTGTGGGGCTAGCAGACATGGTGACTGTGTACGGACTGTAGATAAGTCCATTAGCATAATACTCCGACGAGTGGGCTCATCAACTACCACAGTGGCACCTGAATCCCTGGCCGAACTGCTGTACGCATTCTTGTTATTATTAATCTGTCCGTCTGTCTCACTCTGACGCTGTAAGGAGAAGGGTTGGATTCTGGTGGTGTGAGAAAAAGAAGAAAGAAGGAGATGAAACGGAATATGATGAAACATGCCAGATGATGAAACTAGATAAACCGACCGTCTTGTGAAGTCGATTCAGAAACTGGTTTGTCATTGTTGTATAGAAATTCTTTCAAGCCTACCTTTCCGCTGTTAGCAACAATGATGTGAAGGTAATTGGTCTTGCTCTATCTCCGTAATGAAGGGAATTAATTCATGATCGTTTATCTCATCTCCCTGTGATGCTGATCGAAAAAATGCTGCATACCGAACTATGCAGTGCAGTATCTGAGATTTAATTTTGTGCGAGATGTTTTGAAAAGCAGTTAGACTGACGCGTAAGTCCGCTACGTGGAATGCAAGCCGAATTATTCCGGTATTCAGGCTGGCTTAAGTCTGAAATGACTCAAATACGAACAGAAGTGCTTAGAGTTCTGCCTGCGGGTAACGATTTGAGTGTGCACTTTATGTATCCCTGTCATTCTGAATGACATTTGTATTATACTGACGAAATACGATTACAGTCGCTGATTAACAATAAATTTGACATTTTTGGGGGATATTGTTTAGTTTGTAGGTTTTTTTCAAAAAGCACAACGTTTCGTCGACTGGGTTATTCTCCATCTTCAGGTGGGGAGAAGAAAAGGTTTTCGTCTAATAGCCTAGACTCACGATGGGCAATGTGCAGACAGTTACTCCAGCCTATTGCGCTATTATGCCGTCTCCAGGATCGTTGAGAATAGCGAATTAGTTTAACCCTTTAAAGACGAAGCCTATCTGTTTTATATAAGGACTCAGTGCGTACCGCGCTGTAAACACTCTCCACTTCGGTTATAAAAACCAATCTCTTAACGTTTTATAAGGCAAAAGTTGCTGTTTGTTCTGAGATCCGTACAAAACACATAAACGCAATGTGGGCACCACGTAGAATTTTTTAATGTTAAACCTGGCGGTATGTAAAGTTACCGCTAGGCTTTAAAAGGTTAAGCAGTTATTGGTTCATTTGGTCCATAAAATACAATGCACAGCTCCGAATGTTCGTCACCATGAGTAGAAAATCCATCTACAGTCGTTTGAAAAAGTGGTTTAAACTGTTTATAAGCTAATAATAATAATAATAATAATAATAATAATAATAATAATAATAATAAAGAGAGGCAAAATAGAATGGCTTGGACGAGGGAAGAAATAAAACAAGTTGTGTGACGCTACATGTAAGAAATACAGCGCATGGGAATGTGAGAACAGAAGCGATACCGGTAATAACAGGGGCAACTGGAACCATTTCAAAATCCTTCAGAAAATACTTGAGCAGCGTACCGGGAAAGCACGATATCAAGGAACTACAGAAAACAGCTGTACTGGGCACAGCACACACACTGCGGGAAGTGATAGTGTAGAAGCACAGAAGGGTTTAGTGTGGGAAATAACATTACACGTAGCGTAAGCTGTAACTGCAGGATAGCTGCGGCACTGGGCTATATACGGTAGCAACGTGGTTTGTTTCAGGCACATAATTGTAAATACCCTGCGTAAAGGTGAGAACGAATAATAATAATAATCATCATCATCATCATCTATGTAGGATATTGTTAGGCTTTCTCATTTCTGTGTGGTATTCATTATTTTTAAGTAAGCTACAGTTTAAAATGTTTTGCGAAACTTACAAGAAAGTAAGATATTAAAAATTAAAAATTAAAATCACGACCTTTCGGAAGCTGGCTCTGCTTCCATCCTCAGGTAAGGACGGAAGCAGAGCCACCTTCCGAAACGTCGGGATTTTAATTTTTTAATATTTTTAATATCTTACTCTTCGGACGACGAATAGAGTCCATAAACCCATCACTACACAGTATTATACAGCATCGTCAAAACCTTTAAGAATTTACAAGAAAGCATTGCGGATGTACCCTGTTTCAGAACGTGTGGCGGATATGGGAAGGGCGAAGTTTTCGTTTGTTTTTATCTACGATTAAGTAACCTGGTCGCCATATTAAATCAGGCTGTGCCTCATAAAAGCTGCGATTCTGCATCGCGTTTGTTTTACTGTCTGAGCACTGACTGTTACACGGGAGTTAATTTAGTGCCACAGCGCACTTGTTGAAATAAGAATTACAGATTACATTACTCGTTTTTACTGTCATCTGCAGAGACAACCTTGTTTTATGGCGGTGCTGTCGTAATAAACGGTCATAATGCGGCAGGTATTCTGTCTTTGGACTCTACAAGGGGCCGGGTTGCAGCAGGATGTACAGTGTCGTACTGCGCAGGCGCAGTCTCATTCATATCTTTTTTTTTCTGTTAAAACAGCAGCGTGGAATCTTCTTTTTGTGTTCCACGTGAAACTGTTTATACCCTCCATTCAAATGCAATAAATGAAGCTAAAGTCGTCCCTATCCACGCCTTGTCAGATTGTAGTGGAATAGAGGTATAACTCCACTTATTCTTAACCTCATGGCGATATGGAGGGTGAATAGTTAATTTCAGGCCCCCGACCGCTTTACCCCTGGGAAAGAACCCCGCTACCAATTGAGTATGAGGGTGTGTCGGCCTTAGAGGCGGTTTGGACGTTTCGGAGAACACAAGAGTCTCTTGGCACTACTAGGATTCGAACCCCGGAACTTCCAGACCGTTGCCGAGTCGATAAAATAGCTGTGTTATCTCGGATCCGTATTCAAATACAGTAAGGGCGCTAGCAGTGTCTGCAGTTCCTTACCAACCAGTGTTTTTATTTCGTAGGTTACGGGTTCAAGTCTACGTACGGACATTGGCATGAGATTCTTGCTGAGTTTTTGTAAGTCGCTGCAGTCAAGCGCCGGAATGTTGCCGCAACTGTGCCACGCCCACTTCCTTTCGCATCCCTTCCGATTTATGTTTCATAATCATCCCACCTTTGGCGCTGCAGACGTAAGCCTGTCACGTGTGACTTCAAAAGCACTGCTAAACAAGCCAAGAATAAAGGACAATAAGATAAAATTAGGTGGAATGCTGAAAGCCTTTTGGTCCAAATTGGCAATAAATTACTCGTCAGCTGCTTGGCAGTATGCCCTCAACCCGAGATTTTACACAAACGAATTGCTAATTAAATGTCGCTTCTGCAGTGTGCTTCCCAAATTATATAGGTCTAACGAAATAAGGAGGGAACAGTGCTGGAAGATTAACTTCTAAGCCTCCACGTCCTCCTCCTCCTCCTCCTCCTCCTCCTCCTCCTCCTCCTCCTCGTCGTCGTCGTCGTCATCATCATCATCATCATCACCATCACGAGATAGGCCTTAATAGACCTGTTTCGGCCCCGTCTAATAGTCTCTTCAGAGGTCTTCCAAGTCGCCTTCGTCCTTTTGATCTGTAATTCAGCATTATTCTGGGCATCCTGTTGTTCTCCATTCCTGTTACATGTTGTAGCCAATTTGATTTGTATATTCTTAGTCTCTCGTCAATTGGCTCTACTTTCAACTCTTCCGAAAAATTTTCAGTCCTGTTGTGGTCAAAAAGTGTGTATCCCGCTGTACTTCCGAAAAATTTTCAGTCCTGTTGTGGTCACAAAAGTGTGTATCCCGCTGTTCTTCCGAAAAATTTTCAGTCCTGTTGTGGTCATAAAAGTGTGCATCCCGCTGTTCTTCCGTCAAATTTTCAGTCCTGTTGTGGTCACAAAAGTGTGTATCCCGCTGTTCTTCCGACAAATTTTCAGTCCTGTTGTGGTCACAAAAGTGTGTATCCCGCTCTTCTTCCGAAAAATTTTCATCTCAATTGATGTCAGTCGGTTTATATTTTTCTGTCTGAGGGTCCAAATTTCACTTTCCTCTATAACGGGGAGAGCCAATGCTTTATACAGTCTTATTCTTAAAGATTTCTGGACCCAATTTGGTTTAAAAATGTTGTTCAGAATTCCCCACGTATGTTAAAATGCATTGACGTGCTTTTCGCCTTCGTTTTATTGTCAGTCAATTCGAAATTTTGCCGTCTGCTTTACTGCAGCACTGTGTGCAGTGGCGCGTGAAAGGTGTCCTGTACTGCTCATTTAAGTTTTAGGGTGTGGTTAAATATGCACAGTGACAACTTCATATATCGGTCTTGGGTTGACCATACAAATACACACATTTCCGCTGGGGCGGTTACTGTACTGTACTGCCCGCGTCACTTGCATGAAGACCCCATGCAGTTTAATTGCATGCAACACTCCGTGTCCAGCACGTTCCTAATTACACCATTGCTGGTTTGTTTACGTGTGGGCACCCCGGTTGGCCGCCAAAGAAACGCCACAGCCTTGTTGAGTTACAGCCACTTTGAAGCATGAAGTTCATCCAGATAATTAACTAACTAACTAACTAACTAACTAACTTACTAACTAACTAACTCCATGGAGCAGAGGCCTTCTTGAGAAGCTAACAGTTTCTCATATAGTCAAGAAATTCCCTGCATTTTATGGAACCCGGAGGTCCATTACCGCATTCACAACACCCCGCCGCCTGTCCCTATACTGAGCCAGTTCAATCTAGTCCATGCCCCCATCCCACTTCTTGAAGATTCATTTTAATACTATCCTCCCATCTACGCCTAGGTCTCCCAAGTGGTCGCATTCCCTCAGGTCTCCCTACCAAAATCCTGTATGCACCTCTTTCCCCCCCATACATGCTACATGTCCCGCCCATCTCATTGTTCTCGATTTGATTACCCGAATAATATTTGGTGATGAGTACAGGTCATTAAGTTCCTCGTTATGTAGTCTTCTCCACTCTCCTGTCTCCGCGTCCCTCTTAGGCCCAAATATCCTCCTCAGCACCCTATTCTCGAACACCCTCAGTCTTTGCTCCTCCCTCAGTGTGAGAGACCAAGTTTCACACCCATACAAAACAACAGGTAAAGCTACAGTTCTGTATACCCTAATCTTTGTGCTTTTGGATAGCAAAGTTCATCCCAATAGTATTTAAGAATTAAGTTAGTACGTCACACAAAACAAATTTCATGTCAACTGCAAAGACCAGTGGGTTAATGCTGTTAAGGGAAATGCCTGCTGCTTCTTGTGACAGTCTTACGAAATGTACAAGTATTATCAGGGCAATGTGCAGAGTTTTAGATTTAAGTGATGCGGTATGTACCGTAACCAGTGTGCTTTAGAGGGCACAGTTAGTAACTACTGAAGGCGAAAGGCTGTTCTGTATATGTAATTGTACTAGATACGTATATGTGTAAATGCACTGCAGTACATATACACATCGACATACATTTTACACACGTAATTGTAAGAGAGGGAGACCTCGTTCTTCCCAAATGTATGGAGTTTGTAATTTTCATAGTTTTCTGTCACGGTCTGATGATGGCTGTCTGAGCTGAAACAGGCAGCCTGATTGTGTACTGCAAGTGAATTGTTGGTTGTGGCTGTACGGCTGACAAGAGTCAACATACTTTTGTGTCCGCATACCAACGGGGGTGTCGGGTGTTAAGAGGAACAACATACGCAAGTTTGCTGTCGTGTGGTTGGCTGAAGTGACAATGCTGGAAAAAATATTAGACGCGTAATATACGGAAGTCAAGACTGAGTTACTTGTCGGGCTTTTGTGGACATGATAATGAACATTTGGACTCCACAGATACAAGGTATGCTAATCTGTGACAAAGAAAGAAAGAAAGAAAGAAAGAAAGAAAGAAAGAAAGAAAGAAAGAAGGAAGGAAAGAAAGAAAGAAGGGAAGGAAGGAAGGAAGAAAGAAAGAAAGAAAGAAAGAAAGAAGGAAGGAAGGAAGGAAGGAAGGAAAGAAAGAAGGAAAGGAAGAAAGAAAGGAAGGAAGAAAGAAAGAAAGAAAGAAGGAAGGAAAGAAAGAAGGAAAGGAAGGAAGAAAGAAAGGAAGGAAGGAAGAAAGAAAGAAAGAAAGAAAGAAAGAAAGAAAGAAGGGAAGGAAGGAAGGAAGGAAGGAAGGAAGGAAGGAAGGAAGGAAGCTGTGAGTAAGGACAAGTACCAGAGGTGGAGTGATTGCGTTCCCTGATGCGGCAGATTTATTTCGCGCAAGTTACAAAACCGAAGTATCGCTGTGTCTTAAGTACTGTGCCGTAAAGGTGTATGCAGCGCTTGCAGGCGATGGTTTGCGTGCATTAACACGGCAAGAATAGCTGCAAATGTGTGTTGCGGGCTGCAGTATCCGACACGTTTACACCGCGAACTGTGTGGTCCCCGGAGCTGCCCTCTGTGCTGAGTTGTGGTGAAGAGAAAAATCGCAGAAATTAAACCTTTGCCCATTGCAGTGGTCCCTAACAGACCTTAATTAAGGTATCGCAGGCCGGAGTGCTTGCATTCCTTCCTCTTTCTATGGCCGTGATCACGCGAGTCTGTAACTGAGTAATTGTAACTAATTTTGAAACTTCTTGTTATTCGGCTACCACCACCACCACCACCACCACCACCACCACCACCACCACCACCACCGCCACCGCCACCGCCACCGCCGCCGCCGCCACCACTGCCGCCGCCGCCAACGCCACCACCACCACCACCACTACTGGATACATTCTTCAATTCTGGCCTATTTTCCAGTTATTTAACATCTTATTACTACGATTCGGTAAGCAAGGTCTAAGTTACTCTTGGAACATGTTCCATATTAAGACGCTAACTGTAGCTCACCTACTCAGAAACCTCCCTGTCTTTATTAAGTCGTAAAGTTGGAGGTAGAGCAATGCCATTACAGGCCTGGACAGGCCGTGAGGGTTCCAGGAGGCTGAGGCGCCAAGATTTCCAGACAGTCACCACATGAAGGTGGTAAGGTTGTCAGCCCTATGCACCGGCCGCCTTTACCCTCCCCCCCCCCCCGCCCCCGGGAGATATTCCTGGTACTCATTTCTGTTGGAGGCTGAGTCGACCCCAGGGCCATAATGCGACCGACAGGATTATGTCAATGAAAAAGCCCAGCGACTCCGTCGAGAATCGAACCCGCGCCCTCCCGGCTTGTAGCGCAGTGTCTCAACCAACTGCGCCCCCGTTAATACGTCGTAGAACTCTGAAATTATATTGCTGTGTTCACCCTGGCCCACCCCTGGTCCCTGCCTGATACACAGCAATTCAGTCCACACTTGCCCACCCCTGGTCCCTGCCTGATACACAGCAATTCAGTCCACACTTGCCCACGCTATTTTGCACCTTCTGAACAAAATTTCAGGCCATGTGATTCTGTTCACACGCCCAACAACTAAAAACTAACAATTATTTCGAATAATGGAAAACGGTAACTGGTCCCGTAAAATTTAACAACAGAAAACAGAAATGAGGAATTTTAAATTTTTAATTAAAAATGTGTAATTCAAGCATGCTAAACGTTTCGCATGTAGCAAGGCACGTTGGCAAATTAGCCCAATATTAAACAAAAATTAATTACATTCAGTATGTTACAAATGCAAAACGTTCAAAATATATGAGTCGAAACGACCAGATCTGAAATAATTAATGTTGGCCACAAATTAGAGGCCTCTTTTATCAACACATTCAGGTTTATTAGTAGGCCTACAGTCCCTATCGTGAATTTCTGATACTCGTCTAACCCTCTAAAGCACGGTCGTCACTACCGAGGGGCTGCAGTATCTTTGAATATGACAGCATCTGATGTTGCCCACACTGTGTGTTTGTACATTGCAGGTGGTTTCATTGCAAACAGTAACTTTGTCTCTAAACAGCATTAACCCTTTAAAGACGACGCTTATTTGTTTTATATAAGGACTCAGTGCCTACCGCGCTGTAAACACTCTCCACTTCGGTTATAAAAACCAATCTCTTAATGTTTTATAAGGCAAAAGTTGCTGTTTGTTCTGAGATCCGTACAAAACACATAAACGCAATGTGGGCACCACGTAGAATTTTTTAATGTTAAACCTGGCGGTACGTAAAGTTACCGCTAGGCTTTAGAAGGTTAACAGCGTATTTCCTGTGAGGTCGGAACTGTGAGTGCAAAGTCGCTGTACACCTCTACAAGAAAGATACTGTATTGTCTTGAAGTGGGCAAACTACATATATTGAGGTAATCTGCCATTTGCTACCTCAAACTGTGCTTTGTATCCAGCACGAAAGGCCCTGTAACGTCCACCCTAACCTATATCCCACTTCCACAGTTGCACAGGGACTTCTCGCCCACCTTGTATTATTTGTATAAATTTCAGGCTTTGGAGACCAAGACTGCGGGCTGTAGGCTCCTGCGAATCTTCTCAAAAGGAATATATTTCAAGCAAATTACTATACAAATTACATTTAAACATTCGCACAAGTAGGGAACAAGAAATGGATTTTACAGTTATAACTAATACAGTCTTCTCATTTAATACCCCGCTCGTCCTTATGATAAGAGTAGCTTGAAACTGAAGACGTTAGAACCACTCGTACGTATAGCCTTGCAACTTCCGTACATGTAGTGTTGCAGCTGCTTTGCCAGTACACGCTTTGGGAGGGTTCGCACATTTTTGACCAGTACGTGTCGATATCCGAAATGTAACTGCTTTTTTAATGTGTTCCATGTCCGTGCACTATATTATACAAAAAAACATTAAACACCAACAAATGCACAAAGAGTTTTTTCGTCAATTATAACACACTCCTACATATTTCGACCCTCCTGGGTCATCTTCAGGGGGAAACTTTCCGTTGTCGTTACACTAGGTTGCACTATACAGTTAAGCGAGAATGTGCTGTTGACTGTGCAGTGCGCCGCTTATGGAGGCGTGAACTGTGTGGTCTCGGCTTGTGCAACTGTATAATGCAACCTAGTGTAACGACAACGGAAAGTTTCTCCCTGAAGATGACCCAGCAGGGTCGAAACATGTAGGAGTGTGTTATAATTGACGAAAAAACTCTTTGTGCATTTGTTGGTGTTTAATGTTTTTTGTGTAACTGCTTTGTTTGAAGGTTGCCAGGCCACGCTTCCTTATTCTTCCTATAAGAGCGGCGGTCATCTAAATAGAAGCCTGTATAAAGATTCAGTTGCTGCCGCTCAGAAAACACAGTCCACGTTCGTTGGAATGACCAGTCGTTTGACACTGTGCCTGGGAATTGATGGTGTGCCGTGTCAGTCTTACAAAAGTCTGCGCTGTTTTGAAATATTGCACAACCATGAGTGGTAGCTCTGTACCGACGTTTCGTCATAATCTGTTGCTCCCATCTTCTTGGATTTCTTGACCTTTAAAGATGGGACCGATAGGTTGTCCCGAAACGTCGGTACAGAACTACCAATGAGCGCTGCGTAATGTCCCGGAAGAGCGCCGAGTTAATCTACATCGCGGCGGAAGCGTGAAATCACGCGGTCTTGCGAAGAATGTGGATACACTCAGTGGGCAAACGTGTGAGTTTCTTAATGTGATAGCTAATAGCACGTATAGCTATCACTGCGCTACAGACGGGAAGGTCGCGGGTTCGATTCCCGCTAGGGTAATTAGAATTTTTCATTCATTTAATCCTTCCGGCCGCACTGTGGCCCTGGGGTGGACTTAGCCTCTGTCAGAAATGAGTACCAGTGATACTTCCTTTGGGGAGGGGGGGGAGGTAAAGGCGGCCGGTGCCCATGGCTGACAACCGTACTTCCTTCGTGTGCAGATTGTGCAGAAATTCTGGAAGCCTCAACCTCCTGGAACCCTCAGGGCCTGTGCAGGCCTGTATAGGTGTAGCTTTACATTTTACCTTTTACATGTAGCTATTAGAATTCTTTTAAAAGTATTAAAGACCGTGAAGGAACGCGAACTTAATTTAAGGCATAATTGTCTGATATAGCAGATCGGCGTCTCTTAACGCCTCTGCAGGAGATTAATTACTGGCATTATCACGCGTGGTGTTTCAGTATAATTGGCCGGTTATGACTGCATCTAGCCCATTCGTGCGTCACGCAGAAGACACTAAAACCAGACCGTAAATGCGACTGTCGTGCCGTTCTAACAAGCTATTTATCTGTCGGAAGCTACTTAATTCAGCACCGTTCTTAATCTAAGAGAAATTTTAAACAATGAAAAATTCATTAGGGTTGTTCTAGCCAGAAACCAACGTATAGGTGTCAGCAGTTTTTTGACTGAGTTTATTCTAAGGGCGGAATCTTTCATTCGAAACAGTTCTAAATCCATTTTTTATGTTATTCATTTCCGTGCGTATGATCAGTATAGCAAAACAGAGCAAACTTATGCACAGTGTTATTGTTTATTTATTTATACTTTTTGTTCCTCTTCTCCCCGACATGTTTCGGCAAGTAACTACGCCATTATCAAGGAGGCTATATCAAAGTTACATAAGATGTGCCTGAATGTGACTATAATATGTTAAAACTTTTAAATGTTAAAATCTTTTATAAAATTTGCTTCACAGTTCTTGTACTTGTTTTGTTGCTACGGTGCTGTTTTTTGGCCTGGCGTCCCCAGGTGCTGTAATTCCAAGGTTTGTGTTGTGGGACATCTCAGGTGTCAGGTCGACTGTGTTACTGGATACACTTCTAACATTTTAGAAGTTTTAACGTTTCATAGTCACATTCATGCACATCTTGTGTTATTTTGATATAGTCCCCTTGATAATGGCGTAGTTACTTGCCGAAACATGTCGGGGAGAAGGTGAAAAAAAGACAAATAAATATAAACAGTATTGTGCATAAGTTGGTTCTGTTTTGCTGTATAGTTCTAAATCCATTTAGGCTTTTCTACGGCGCCTTTTGCGGTTTTAAAATCACAAATCCCAAGTTGTGTACCAATAAGTGCGGTGTCAAAACAGTGCTCTTCCATATCGTGCCACATTTCCATATCTGAACAGTAACTCGCAGAATGCAACGGTGTGTAATTTACTGTGCGTGGTACTAATAACCACGTGGTAGTCTTCTTTAGGAGTAAGGATTCGTACTGGTTGACCCACGAAAACTCTTCAGAAATGAATAAATTAGACAACTTACTGCACTGAATAGAATACATTCAAGTGCAAGTATAAGACTAAATTTTATTAAGTGCGTAAGTTGGTAAGAATGTGCACGGTGTGAATAACTTTAAAAAAACGTTCAGAAAGTTTCCGGACTGCGCGCGCAACCTGCCTTTCTTTTTACGTGCCTGCCGCCTTATGATTGGGCCTGTTGCCAGACTGTCTATATCCTGTGTGCTGATGGGTTTATGGACTTTATCCATCGTCCGTGGAGTAAAATATTAAAATATTAAAATCACAACGTTTCGGAAGCTGGTTCTGCTTCCGTCCTCAGGTCCATGAAGGGGGAGAAGAGAAGAACAGCTATTCTGTCGGGCCCCTTAGACAGAGCTAGCCTCCATCACTCAGTGAGGGGCCCAACGGAGTAGGTGTTCTTCTCTTCTCCCCCTCCATTCACCTGAGGACAGAAGCAGAGCTACCTTCCGAAATGTTGTGATTTTAATTTTTTAATATTTTTAATATTTTACTCTTTGGACGGTGGATAAAGTCCATAAACCCATCACCACACAATATTATACACCGTCGTCAAAACCTTTTAGAATTCGTCTATATCCTGTTGCTGTTTTCCGTACAGCCGTCGTGTGTTTCGTTGTCGGAAAGAGAAAATTACTGTTTTTGAACAGACTGCGCATCAATTATTATTATTTTTCTGTATGTCGTTAGCAGAAAAAAAGCAATTCTGTGAAACTTTGTTACAAGACGCGGAATATTACTAAGGAAACTTACTGCTTGTTAAACGTTGCATTTGGTGATGTGGCACTTAGCCGGTGGCCAGCGTTTGAGTGGTACAAACACAGGCTGGACGGTGTTGGGATGGCCACAGTAGTAGAGTCTTCTGACTTTTGTGTTATTGGTCTCCGTGCGTGTGATCAGTACAGCAAAACAGAGCCAACTTAAGCACAGTGTCACTTGTTATTTATTTATCTTTTTTGTTCCTAACATTGTGCATAATTTGGGTATGTTTTGCTGTACTGATTGTATGCACGGAAATGAATAAAATAAAATTTCCTGATGCCAAACAGGCAAAATGTACACACCAATACAAGAACATAAGAGAAAAATTACGTAAGACGAACGCAAACATCTGGTTCAATAAAATGTGCAGGTCTTGTAACGTGACTCCTAAATACATCAACATAGAAGTGAATGCTAAAAGGGGGAGAAGATGAACAAAAAAGATAAATAAATAAACAATAATATTGTGCGTTAGTTGGCTCTGTTTTGCTGTATATAATCTTATAACTGTCTTATTCCAACCGCCCGTGGGAATTTCATTCACTGGCTTAGGCGTATTTTCTCAGTTTTCTGAACCCTCTAGCGCCCATAACAATACCACTGTCAGCCATGACGTGTCCAGTGACATCGAACAAATTAACTCTTTAAAGCCGAAGCATATCAGTTTTATATAAGGACTCAGTGCGTACCGCGCTGTAAACACTCTCCACTTCGGTTATAAAAACCAGTCTCTTAATGTTTTATAAGGCAAAAGTTGCTGTTTGTTCTGAGATCCGTACAAAACACATAAACGCAATGTGGGCACCACGTAGAATTTTTTAATGTTAAACCTGGTGGTACGTAAAGTTACCGCTAGGCTTTAAAACGTTAACTGGCGCAGTAATGTTTCCGGTTTGTTTCCGGACGGTTCTTGTTTCGAATCTCGTCGGATACGCCGACAACACTGGTTGCAGTTCTTCGTGGTTTCTCCCAGACCCTCCAGGCAAACATACCGAAATATTTCCTCCAATCGCCTCACTCCTCTCCTTCCTTGCAAGTCACAGTATTTTTATTTACCAATAGGCCGGCGTCCTGACCCAGTAACGGCTGCATCAAATGGGCCGCATATAAACAGGTGGCGCTGTGAGCACTGCTTGGAGCTGGTTACGTCAGACACACCCCCTGTGTCCGAACACTGTTGTCATTGCAGTCTGCGTCTGAGAATGCTTGTTAGTGACGTCCGATGAAGTGCAGAGTGTGTCGGTTTTATGTGCAAGGCGTCTCAGCAGTACTGTGCAGCGCCATAATTCAATGTGTAGTGAAGTGATGGTCGGAGAATGTAGCACGCATGGGTGAGACCATTGCGTATACTTTCGGTCAGAAAATGTTATGTGAAGTGAATTACAGTGTTCTGGGAAGTGAAGTCGTGTAATGTAGCGTGGTATAAATTGAGTGAATTTTAAAATAACTTACCTGCGTATTGAGGGTGAAAAAGTTTTCCACCGCGAAAAAGAAGGCAGCAGGGATCTCGAAACTTGCATTTTTTCATCGAAAGAGGCTTCTGATTAGTTTTCGACTGGTGTTCCCCAACTGTAGTTTTAAAATTTCCTGACCACCACAGCAGTTTGCATTTGGTTGCGGCACTCGACAGGTATTCTGCTCGAAGAGAAAAGGTAGGGTGACAGCGACCTTTTAAACACTTCATGACCCTTGTGTGGTGATGGGTTTATGGACTTTATCCATCGTCCGAAGAGTAAAATATTAAAATCACAACGTTTCGGAAGCTGGTTCTGCTTCTGTCCTCAGGTGAATGGAGGGGGAGAAGAGAAGAACACCAATTCTGTTGGGCCCCTTAGACAGAGCTAGCCTCCATCACTCAGTGAGGGGCCCAACAGAGTAGGTGTTCTTCTCTTCTCCCCCTCCATTCACCTGAGGACGGAAGCAGAGCCAGCTTCCGAAACCTTGTGGTTTTAATTTTTTAATATTTTAATATTTTACTCTTCGGACGATGGATAAAGTCCATAAACCCATCACCACACAATATGATACAGCATCGTCAAAACCTTTTGGAACATCATGACCCTGTTCCCAGCGTACCAGAGAAGTGAGGCAACAAACTACGCAGCTATCAAGCATCTATCAAGTAAACAAATGGAATATGGTGAAACGTGTTGCTTTGTTTTCCTCACGACATACTGAGTTCCGTGTGGTTATGCCACAAAGCTTTTTTTGGGTTGGGGGGGGGGGGGTCAGTACGTAGCTTCTTGCATTTGACGCTGTGTCGTTGACTAAACTGAAGGCATGCTACCATCGAAATGGCTTCCTGCATCTAGCTGCCTTAACCTTTTAAAGCCTAGCGGTAACTTTACGTACCACCAGGTTTAACATTAAAAAATTCTACGTGGTGCCCACATTGTGTTTATGTGTTTTGTACGGATCTCAGAACAAACAGCAACTTTTGCCTTATAAAACATTAAGAGACTGGTTTTTATAACCGAAGTGGAGAGTGTTTACAGCGCGGTACGCACTGAGTCCTTATATAAAACAGATACGCTTCGTCTTTAAAGGGTTAATATAAAATTTGCTCGTTTTGCCTTATATGTGTGTGAGGAGTTACACATGTACTGAATTCACTGCATTCCAGTGCCATCTGTAGCTATGTTGATTTCAGCGAAATGTAATAGGACTGTAAAATGTACATTTCAAGCCTATAAACCGCAGTGGTTATTCTGTGTACGATCCGGTTTGACATAAATAAACTGTCCGGATTGGCCACAACTCTTGTGCGTCTCAGAATGTTGGACAAGGGACCATAACGTCACAGACACGCTGTATGTGAGTGTGTGAGTGTGTTTCATCTTCATTATCATCATCAGCAGCAGCAGGAACCACAGGGTGTAAGCCAGCCAGGCTTTTCCCATCTTCATGTGTGTTGGTCCCTCCATCTTTTCCTTGTTCATGTTACATTTTGTGCTAAAATGCAAATTTCCGTAATGATGGAGGATTTGTACATATATTTGGAGACTGAGTGGTTAATGTTGTTTAGGGAAATTATAGGTTTTTATTGTAAAAAACATACCAAGCACACAAATAAGCAACGTCGGCAATACGCATAATTTGCCATTGTTATCCTTTTAAAGCCCAGCGGTAACTTTACGTACCACCAGGTTTAACATTAAAAAATTCTACGTGGTGCCCACATTGCGTTTATGTGTTTTGTACGGATCTCAGAACAAACAGCAACTTTTGCCTCATAAAACATTAAGAGACTGGTTTTTATAACCGAAGTGGAGAGTGTTTACAGCGCGGTACGCGCTGAGTCCTTATATAAAACAGATATGCTTCGTCTATAAAGGGTTAAAACAGGTGGTACAAACATTAACCACATTTCTTGAAAGGGCTAAATCCATACTGTAGAATTAGCACACGTATCAATTTGTTTTGTCGGGTTGCCATGCCTGCCACTGAGTGATGCATTGACTGTAAGTTGGAAACCTCACCACACTGACTACAAACATGGAGGTATGTGATTAATGTGCTATTGGTTGTACACCTTGGTGCCTCTCCGTCCCTGTCTCTCCTTAATCTCTCATCCAGAGCAGACTGACTCCAGACTCTCTCTCTCTCCCTCTCTCTAAACTCCTTACCTTTACTTCACGATTCACTTAGCATCTTTCAAGCAACTTGCATTTAGTTTTATTTTCCGTCTTCAATCATTAAACTGTAATCTATATCGCTGATCTCTCCTGTGATATTAATTTCCATTTGTATCACAAAAACAATGTACGCCATTCCCTTCCCCAGTGCTGCCATTAAAGAGGCGTCTGTAATATATAGTATTCGTGCTTCACATTCCGAAGGCCACGGGTTCGAATCTGGGCCGGAGACCTGCAATTCCGACTGAGACAAAGTGGTTCCCACGTATATGCTGCGATATTACCATAAACTATGGTGCGACCGCCTCCCGCCGCGTCCTCTGCAGTTCATTTTACATGGCTTTGAAGGCAGGTCGCAAACACGTCTACAGATTTGACACAAAATACTGTCTGTACAGTAACCCTTCGGTGTACTGTACGGACTTTTAATTCTTCACAGGCTGTCGGCCTCGGTGTACTGTACGGACCTTTAATTATTCACATGCTGCCGGCCTCGGTGTACTGTACGGACCTTTAATTATTCACATGCCGGCCCCGGTGTACTGTACGGACCTTTAATTATTCACATGCTGCCGGCCTCCATGTACTGTACGGACCTTTAATTCTTTATAGTGCCGGCCTCGGTGCATTATAAGGACCTTCAAATATTCTACATCCTGCCCAGCTGGATGCACTGTACGGTCGTGAATGCGTTTTGGGGCCCTGTAAACTAAATTCCTCCGTCCAGGACAGCAGTCGAGTTTAAATCCCGGTATCATTGGAGGCCAAACCATCGCGATGATTCAGAATTTCGAGATGGTCCTGCAAAATAAAACCCCTATTTTAAAATTGTTTTGAATCACGTGACTCATTCTACAAAACACTGTCCCTCACGCGTGCTGCTTGCTCATCTACTCTGATGATGGAGGAAGCAGATTCCTCTGAAACATCGGTACTGCACGACGGTGCTTCACCGAGTAACCGTTTGACAGCACTTACCCAGTTTGCCTGCATTCTTTTTCCCTTCGGCGTACATACAAAATACAAATCCTTCATCTTAAACATCCGTTCAATTTTTCTTTCTTCTTGTTCGTCTCTGTTTCTCTCTCCGCATGCGATCTTTCGGCTGTCTTCCCGTACAAAAATACTAGTATCCATTATCAATCCATCAAGCGGTTCGTTTCAAAACTAAAGGATTCAGTTGAGTTGAGAGGCAAGGGGAAACATACAGGCACAGTCATTGTTCTACCCGCAGTCCGTAAACCTTGGCCTTTGTTATGACTACACGTACTGAGTTCCTCTCAACCCTTCATATCATTTGACGTTGTCACTTATCCCCTTTATCCTCAAAGTGTTTTTGACATCTCTCTTTCGTCTCTGACCTTAATGAACCTCACGACATAGTGGCTAGCCCTCCTGCGTCGTATTTTGGCAGTTCCGGGTTCAAACGTATCGGCCCGTAGACGGCATTCTGTAGTCCGGGACATCTTCGTAGTTTCACAAAGTATATCCAGTCCAGACGGTAGTTTTGCCTGTTGTTTTGTATGGGTGTGAAACTTGGTCTCTCACACTGAGGGAGGAACAAAGACTGAGGGTGTTCGAGAATAGGGTGCTGAGGAGGATATTTGGGCCTAAGAGGGACGAGGCTACAGGGGAGTGGAGAAGACTACATAACGAGGAACTTAATGACCTGTACTCATCACCAAATATTATTCGGGTAATCAAGTCGAGAAGAATGAGATGGGCGGGGCATGTAGCACGTATGGGGGAAGAGAGAGGTGCATACAGGATTTTGGTGGGGAGACCTGAGGGAAGGCGACCACTAGGGATACCCAGGCGTAGATGGGAGGATAATATTAAAATGGATCTTCAAAAAGGGGGATGGGGCCCATGGACTGGATTGAGCTGGCTTAAGATAGGGACAGGTGGCGGGCTGTTGTGAATGCGGTAATGTACCTCCGGGTTCCATAAAATGTGGGGAATTTCTTGACTAGCTGAGAAACTGTTAGCTTCTCAAGAAGGCCTCTGCTCCGTGGAGTTAGTTAGTTAGTTAGTTAGTTAGTTAGTTAGTTAGTTAGTTAGTTAGTTGCTTGCTTGCTTGCTTGCTTGGTTGGTTGGTTGGTTGGTTGGTTAGTTGGTTGGTTAATTATTTAGTTGGTTAGTTGGTTGGTTGATTGGTTGGTTGGTTGGTTGGTTGGTTGGTTGGTTGGTTGGTTGGTTGGTTGGTTGGTTGGTTAGTTAGTTGGTTGGTTGGTTGATTGGTTGGTTGGTTAGTTGTTTGGTTGATTGGTTGGTTGGTTGGTTTGTTGGTTGTTTAGTTAGTTGGTTTCCGTTTTAGTCCTGTATTTTTTCCAAACCTGTTGCTATATTTAATTCCTTTGCAGTCTCTGTGTTTGCTTCATGATGTGCCGAAGTGCACCCGGCTGTTCTTCTCAGGTCTTTCTTCTCTGGCCCTTATATTATGCGTCCTTATTTGCGGCTACCCAAATCCAGCAGGTCAGTTTCAGTTAGTGATGAGTCTCCTTTGCTTAGAAAATCTTTCAAAATGCCCTTCACTTTCGGCCCCCTATGCATGTAAACTACTCACACAGTGCATCTTCTGCCTTCATTATATCGACCAACTCGCGCACTGAATACATTCACGACCTGTTACACCTCAATGTACCTCCTCACTCCACACGGTACAGCGTCTACGCTCCGCCAGGAGGAGACCTCTACATAGATCGATATACATGTCTGTATGCATGATCCATACAGTTGCAAACAGCTGCAACACCTGGAACGGCTTGTTTGTAATACTTTTAGTACTATTAATACTACAGTATTGTACACTTTGGTTATTAATTTTGTGTATTTTAGAATTTTAATGTCTTCTAATGTTGCGGTCATTTCTGTAAAGGCGACGTAATAATTAGACTGGTGTGTTGGATCTGCCTTCCTTTGTACTGAACGACCCCCTCATGATGGCATCTCGGTGCCGAAACATGTAGGCGCTTTTTATAATAGCTCATGAATGTATTTTAATTAGTGCATGAGTTGGTTGATATAATAAATACCTGCATTTTGTTTTTAGAGGAATCTTTCGCGAGCCTCTTGCCGATCGCGAATCACTGTGTGTGCACCCTTGCACTGTACTACGCGTTTCTGACATTGCTTTTAAATAAACCGAACACGAACACAGTTTACTGTAACCTTAAATTAAATGTGATCGGAACTCGCTGTAGGACAGACGTTGTCAGTCACACTCCTGCATTGCTTATGGTCAGAAAACATGCCATCAAGTAAAGAGCAGACAGGAAAATACAGTCGAACTCGATTATAGCGTCATTAAAGGGACTGGATATTTTGTGTCGTTATAAACGAGTGTCGTTATAACCGAGGAGTATAATGTTATGTTTAACAGCGATGAATTAATTGGTACCAGAGAATGTCTGACCTTAAAGACGGGGTGTGGCACAAACCGATGTCTTTATAACAGGGTAGAAATGTCCTTGAAAAATGTCATATTAATATGGCACCGCCTACTAAGAGAGTTCGGACGTTACTGCCTCCAAACTTGCGTAATATTTTCAGCAAGTCGTCGCAGTAAATAAAGTGATCTGCCGGAAGCGGTGTGGAAGTCTGCTGTAGTCAGCTCGCCATCGTGCGCTTCTCTGCTTCACCACCTGATTATTTCCACCAAAACAGGACACCTGCTTGTCACTGTGCTGTTTATGTCAGTGCTGGTGTTTTTGTCGTGGAGCTGTGAACGGCTGAAACTGTAGCGTCGAATAATATGGATATATACCCGGTGCTGAATTAGCAGGGATGTGGAAGGAATGTGTCGTCATCCAGTTTAGGCTACGGCGGGCGGACTGAGAAAAATATGAACTCTTTCAGTGCGATTAGCAAGGCATAGGGTGCAGACTTGTGTCCCGAAAGCTCAGCAGGGCCGCCAACTATACCACACAAATGTTCAGCCGTTGTTCTGTGGAATATTAAGTCTAGAGGTAGCCGATCCCTGTGGCCGCGCGGTCTAAGGCGTGGATCTTTGATCGTTCACTTGCTGGGATTGCGGGTTCGAATCCCGCCGGTGGCATGGCTGTCTGTGTCTTGCGAGTGTTGTGTGTTGTCAGGTAGAGGTTTTTACGACGGGCTTATCACTCGTCCAGAGGACTCCTACCGAGTGTGGTGTGTCTAAGTGTCAGCGTGAAGCCTCTATAATGAGGGGGCCTGGCCCACTGGGAACTGTTGCGCCATGGAAAAAACAAAAAATTCATTTTAGAAGCAGCTGTCATGCGAACAAATATTTTGTACTTAAGTGTAACAAGCTGAATGAAATAACTGAAACGAACAATTTAACTAATGTACTTAATACGTGGAGCATGCGTTTGAGAGTCTAACGGTTGCTCAAACTTAGTTACAGTTTGCAGCAACGTTTCGATGCACTGTTGCACATACACCCTGTTTCTGAAGGCTCTTACAAGTTTCAGTAAACTTTGATTGTAGCAGCGTTGTGCGCAGTAGATGCGGTTAACATCTGCTCAATCAGCCAAGACATTCGTCGATTTTATGTATTCCTAAGGTGCATTTTCTTTCATAGAAGACTGCCACCGGTTACAGTCTTAAGCCAAGTGAATCTAGTCAATACTAACCCCCTAATCCACTGTGGTCTATTAACCCTTTAAAGACGAAGCGTATCTGTTTTATATAAGGACTCAGTGCGTACCGCGCTGTAAACACTCTCCACTTCGGTTATAAAAACCAGTCTCTTAATGTATTATAAAGCAAAAGTTGCTGTTTGTTCTGAGATCCGTACAAGACACATAAACGCAATGTGGGCACCACGTAGAATTTTTTAATGTTAAACCTGGTGATATGTAAAGTTACAGCTAGGCTTTAAAATATTAATATTCATTTTTATATAATTTTTTTAATTTACGAATTCATCTTTCATGCATTCTCTTCAGGTTTTCGGAGCATAAATTTTTAAACATTTATTACGCGTAATTCTTCTACATGTCCGACCCATGTCATGTCCATTCGTTTCAGCATCATAACACCAGCACTGTGTCGAAACATGCAACAGTCAGTGACATCGCATGTCACTCCATCCTCATAACTACACGCTACAATAAAATCATCTGCTACATGTTTTTCGACCTCCGCATTCATCTACAGGCTACCATACTTTGTAATGACCTTGTGAATAGTGTCGTTGTCAATGTTTTTCTTAAATAAGAGGTGATTAAGTTACACACGTGCTGTTTGTAACACTTGGCGTTTTAAATATCCTGTTTTCACAGCTTTCTTCTTTTGTCCCGTTTATTTTTCTATGCAATAGAGCAATATGGTCGCTTGATGGAGACCGCAGTTGTCTATTGTGTAGGAGACTGAACAGTGTGTGTGTTTCGGTGTGTGTTACATGACACTTGTACACGAAGGCCTCCATGTCTGACCACAAGAATGCAGTTCCTCCGCTGTGTCTAAGTACGATGAATATCACTTGCACGTAGATAGCAGGGTTCTTACAATAGCCAATAGTCGCAGTGAGCTGCGCTGGCGCCGTGCAGTTGAACGCATCTGTTTAGAGATATTGTTGACGTAGTGACCAATGTGTCTTTGTTGGTTGTCTACTGGGGCAGCCGGCTCAACCGGTCTGCATTTGGTAGTCGGGGTTGCTGGGAATCTGTCGAGGTTTTCGTTTTTCCTTTCCCTGTAGCCACTAACAAGCAAGTGAAATGTTACTGCTTGCTTCTCTGCTGGCACTCCTTTGTCGCAATTAATCCTGTCACACCTCGAGTACATCTAAATAACGTACAACAGAGAGGAAGTAATATTGTGGCGCGTTCGCGGAACCATTTTTGATGTCTGAAAATAACAATGCGTTACTTTTGCATTGTTGCGTTACATATTGCTGACAAGAATGTTCTGTGGAAATTTGTGTCGCCGGCGACAATAAAACGTACTTCGGTCTTCATATAAAGTGCCAGATTTTTTTCCGATCTGAACCAAATATTGATTTTATCGACGGATTTTTTTTTTATCAGAGTTACCAATATGAAATTTCAAAAAAATCCGTCCGGCGGGAATGACGCTGATGCTTGCGAACAGACAGACGTGACGGTTGCTAACAGACATTTTTCGCGACTGTAAGAACGCGCCTGAAAATTAATTTCCTATGTCGCAAAAAAAAAAGCTACGGCTGTTGTTAACACGGTAATGAACATTTGGTTTCATAAGATGTGGGGAATTCTTTGAGCAGCTCAGCTACTGCCAGCTTTCCATTTCTTCGATGGATTTAACTTCTTATTTAGTTTGTGTTATTGCAGTTACCTTGCTATCATTCGGTGCAGAATCTTTTGTCTTCCAGGTTACTATCCAAAAACACAACGATTAGGGTATACAGAACTGTAGTTCTACCTGTTGTTTTGTATGGGTGTGAAACTTGGTCTCTCACACTGAGGAAGGAACAAAGACTGAGGGTGTTCGAGAATAGGGTGCTGAGGAGGATATTTGGGCCTAAGAGGGACGAGGCGACAGGGGAGTGGAGAAGACTACATAACGAGGAACTTAATGACCTGTACTCACCACCAAATATTATTCGGGTAATCAAATCGAGAAGAATGAGATGGGCGGGGCATGTAGCAGGTACGGGGGAAAAGAGAGGTGCATACAGGATTTTGGTGGGGAGATCTGAGGGAAGGCGACCACTAGGGAGACCCAGGCGTAGATGGGAGGATAATATTAAAATGGATCTTCAAGACGTGGAATGGGGCATAGACTGGCTTGAGGTGGCTCAAGATAGGGACAGGTGGCGGGCTGTTGTGAATGCGGTAATGAACCTCCGGGTTCCATAAAATGCTGGTAATTTCTTGACTAGTTGAGAAACTGTTAGCTTCTCAAGAAGGCCTCTGCTACATGGAGTTAGTTAGTTAGTTAGTCAGTCAGTCAGTCAGTCAGTCAGTCAGTTAGTTACCTTTAGTTGGCCTGCTAATAGGAAACAAAATGAAGTAAGCATTTCAGTCCGTTTGGCGCTTACTACCGAAATACACACGGAGAAGTTGCATCGCAATGCCACGGTCCACAGCTGGGAAACTTAGGTGTGGGTCACCTTACTTCGTGTAGAAGCGTCCGACCTAATTTTGGTTTCATATAAATATTTATGGACATCCGGCAGCCAAACAACATTTCTTAAAATAGGCTTTGAGCAACCAAATATACATATATACATAAACATCTACAGCTGAGTTTCTGATTAATCCGTTTTGTTACACAGCCGCATTTATAGGCCTCTTTGGAAATCTAAACGAATTTTTAGAAGTGAGTCTTTAAACGTTATTGCCAAGAAAGAAGCGTAAGAATTGAGAAGCTGTTTCAAGTTTCTTTCTTCCATTTCCTCTGTCCCGAAGCAGTGAACGGGAAGCGAAGATGAAAATACGGCAGATTGGAACAGAGGGGTCTTTTCATTTTGAGCCTTTGAAATTTACGTTCGTGTAAATAATACCCAAATATACAGCTCCTGCATCACAAAATACGCACCGCGTTTTCAGTGGAAGTAACGACCGATCAGGGGCGCTGAGAGAAGTAAACGCTCTTTGTGTGAGGGTTGGGGTCTATATGAAATTTGTGTTAACTTTGTTATAATGGGTCGAGCACAGATCGGCCTGTTCGTACTTGTGTCACAAAAGGTGTGCTAGTGTTTTTATTTCCTTTAACTGGTCTTTGCAGATGATTGCCATATAAAATGTAAGAGACGGAGTCAAAAAGTAAAGTGGATTTTTTGACCTTTCAAAGCCCAGCGGTTACTGTATGTACCGCCAGGTTTAACATTCACAAATTCTACGTTCTGCCCACACAGTGTATTTATGTGTTTTGTGTGGATCTCAGAACAAACAGCGATTATTTCCCTATACAGCATTAACTGACTGGTTTGTATAACCGAGACGGAGTGTGTTTACTGCGCGGTACGGACTAGGTCTTTAACTATAATTCTACGTTCTGCCCACACAGTGTATTTGTGTGTTTTGTGTGGATCTCAGAACAAACAGCGATTATTTCCCTATACAGCATTAACTGACTGGTTTTTATAACCGAGACGGAGTGTGTTTACTGCGCGGTACGGACTAGGTCTTTAAATATAATTCTACGTTCTGCCCACACAGTGTATTTGTGTGTTTTGTGTGGATCTCAGAACAAACAGCGATTATTTCCCTATACAGCATTAACTGACTGGTTTTTATAACCGAGACGGAGAGTGTTTACTGCGCGGTACGGACTGGGTCTTTAAATGTAATTTATGTTAACCTCAGTCTCTGAAGGGTTAATAACTTAGTGTGCAGCAACCTGTGACAAACGCAGGGCCTGTAATTTCACAAAATTTTCACTCGTTTTTCACGGCGTACTGTGTGGCGGTTCACAAGCCTTCTGATTCCATCTGAGAAGAAAGTTTTTCGGTTGTGATCGAAGCCACGTGCGCACTGCGTCCGTAATTGCATTATCACTGACAAATCTTGGTCCACGCTAGGCTTCTTTTGGTGGTCCAGACATGTGATAATCCGATGTAGCTAGGTGCAGACTGTACGGGGGCTGTGGGGGAAGTTCAAATTTCAATTGCCTGATTTTGAACAAATGCCGTTCGTTTATATAATTTTTAAAGTAGGTGTAAAACGACTTACTGTATGTTACGAAATTCTGACGTGCTCGCTTATTATGCGATTAAAATAGCATGGAATGACTTGACAAAGACTTTATAATGAAAACTGTGCTGTAGAGAAGCCAGATGTTGCACAGAAAATAAAACACGCTTTTATTCTTCATACTGGTGCGGAGGCCCGACAGTTTGTGCGCAGTGTCGGTCTGTGTCCGTAACACAGACCGACACTGCACTTGGCTCGAATTTATTTTAAAATTTCGGATAACAACTACATATACAGCTCTTTTATACCCTTGCGTCCACAATCGCAACTTGGCTATTAAATTGGGGGCGGGGGGGGGCTGAACGTGGGTATTAGGAAATTTATTTTACGAAAGAGTTAAATTTGAAAAAAAAGGGGAAGATTGGTCCTATAAAACGCAAGTTTTTCATTTTATTTTTTCTGTCTATTTTTTATTTGCCGTTATTAAATTCAGTAACCAGAAAAATTCCTAGGTTGAAAAAATATTGGGAGGGCATTTGGCCCCCCGGGCCCCCCCCCCAAGTTACGCGTATGCTTGCGTCACATATAAAATTATATATCCTGAACGTAGCGTATACTCTTATTGTAAGTTTTGTTGTACGCAACATATTGGCACAACCCAGCAGTTCGCACGCATAATTTCGCGATATTACTTGTTCAGTTTACATGTAGCAAAATTTGCCATTGCAATTGAATGTCCTGTACTGACACGCCCTAAGGTTTAGACCTGTTCGTGGTTACATTTCTGCCTGTCTTCTACGTCTTATCCTGCTTATTCCTCCTAATTCTGTCCGATATAGCTTTCAGGTTTTCTACGAGTAAAACCTTGTGTTGTATTAGAAATGACGCGTTATGTATTTATTCCAGAATTAACGCCAGTTCTGTCGTATGTCGGTTGTTGACAATTTGTTACGGCTTTAGCAGACATCACTGTATTTCGACACCTGTTTACCCTGAACTTCCCACCTCCGCCATGTGCATGTGAGGGCACCCTAACTGCCGTGTGTAGAAGCCATGCTCTGAAATGAAAGAGACGTTTATAAAACAAAGCCGCGTCCTAGGCTTATCATCAGGAGAGACTATAGCAATGAGCGCATATTCTGAGACCACAGCCACTGTGTAACATCCAACATTGCGCCAGTGTCATATCCGTCTTGTGGTAAAAGATGCCTCTTATGGGAAAATCTCTGATTTAGGATTCGCTAGCAATATTCTGTATAGAAACACAATCGCGGCAAACGAGAGACACATCATGACGACCCGTGTTCTTACTCGCATATTTATGTTTACTTGAAAACAAACCCTCACAGGCCCGCTCGGCCTTGCCTTTTATGCCTCAGAAAAAAGAAACATTCTGTGACTGGTTTGAGAGGGACGCAAACGTCGGATGGATTTTCACATCGTCCGTCGAAATGCGGATCAAAAAAAAACAGAATGACGCAACTGGCTGGTGGAATACATCGAGAACAACTGCAGAGAAACTGCAGACGTGCCCTGCATGTGACAATGCTTACTCATCTCGTGAAAATGTTCTGTTTCTTAGACGATTACTAGCCACGCCGTTCATATCGTCCGTTATTTTGAATTCTTGGCGCTTGCATATGGGACTGATTGGTTGGCCCGAAACGTCGGTACGGATTTAGCACTCTAAGCTGCGTAATATTCCAGAAGAGCGCAGATCTTATTTGGTCTTAATGACACGTATTTCATCTGGACTACCGTAAATATTATGAAATTATTAATTATGTTTAATCACCTAGACACTTTTATACTGCTTGTAAATGCTGTACAATAACATAAACATTAAAAGGTACAGAAATCTGGTTGTGCCTTTTCTTTCATATGGGCGTAAAACTTGGTCTCTCACATTAAGGGGTGAGCACAGACTGAGGGTATACGGGGGTGGGTTATAAGGAAGATATTTCGACCTCAGAGGAACGCAATGATAGGCGACTGGAGAAAATCATGCGGCCGTTTGTACTCCTCGTCAAATATAATCAATAAACGAAGGCGAGATGGGTAGTTTGTGTAGTGCGCGTGATGTAGGAGAGAAATGCACATAGGTTTTGTTGCGTAAATCCGGATGAAACAGACAGCTTGGAAAACTTATGCGTGGAAAGCATTAAGATGGGCCTTGAATAGGATTGGATGGCCTGAGCTGGCTTAACCTTTTAAAGCCTAGCGGTAACTTTACGTACCACCAGGTTTAATATTAAAAAATTCTACGTGGTGCCCACATTGCGTTTATGTGTTTTGTACGGATCTCAGAACAAACAGCAACTTTTGCCTTATAAAACATTAAGAGACTGGTTTTTATAACCGAAGTGGAGAGTGTTTACTGCGCGGTACGCACTGAGTCCTTATATAAAACCGATACGCTCCGTCTTTAAAGCGTTAATCTGGCTAAGGACAGGGACAAGTGGCAGGATTCTGTGAGGACACTAACGAACCTTCGGGTTCCATAAAATGTGTTGACCAGCTGAGGAACTGTGATTTCCGCTCGCCTGTGGGATGTTAGACAGCCTAGAGTAGTGATTCCATAGCAATGGTTCGGGACAACGTATCGGTCCCATCTTCAAGGGTCAATACTCTTGGACTGTGGACCCTTGAAAATGGGACTGATACTTTGTCCCGAAACGGCGGCAGATAGCTACCACACGACGCCGCGTGACAACCCGGAAGGACGCGGATGTCAGCTGAGGAGCCGTTAGCTACCCAAGAAGGACCTTGCTGCGTGGAGATGGTTTTAAATGCTGGTTTCAGCCTTGCAGCCGTCTCCTGTTTTCATTCTGTTATTTTGACATGTGCAACCATTATACGTGCCTAAGTAGCACGTATAATGGTTACAGAATTTTCAGCAAGTTTGTTGGTTTAGTCTGCATAAACTGCGGGCCGCACACTTTGCTTGCCACTTCAGCACGTGTGCATCATACACTGTGTAACAGATAGCTATTTGAGTGTACAATCAAAGTTGCTTCCTAGTTTCGCTATTTATTGCTTTATTTATGTAACGTTAATAAATTATTTTATTCTACTGTCAAGGTCTTCATTGGTACACAGTGCAGGACCATTAGCGACGGCAGCGCAAACGCTGATTTCTTTTCTTTTCTCCCTTTTGCACATGCGCAGTTAAAGTTTATATGCTTGGCCATCAACAAATTATGGCTGTGAACCTTCCAATTATGGTCCAGATCAGTAATCACTATGACTCTGTTATAAGAAAATTTCCAAGACCGTAATGAATAAGGGATAGCAACATCAGATTGCAGTCGATAAAGCAGACAGTAGTTGCAGATTTACAGCACGTAAATCTGTTCTTGATTGTTTGTAGTTGGATTGTTTATCTGGATCTCGATCCTAATCTATAAGTGGTAGAATTTCTTCTCGCATGATTTACAGATGCGGCATCGAGTTCCATTGATATACATTCTTTCACTTTTTTTTTTGTAAAAAGAGAAGCGTAAAGGTGCTAATTATTTAGCCAAGACAGTCGTTTCGCAGTCCATCCCTCTTCTACCTACTTGTTCAAAGTAGTTGTCGAGGTTGTTTATTTTCACTTGATCACACTCAGGCACACACCACAGTCGGTAGGACTCCTCTGGACGAGGGATCGGCCCGACGCAGAGACCTCTACGTGACAACACAAACACTGTACAAGACAAACATCCATGCCTCCGTGGGATTCGAACCCACGATCCCAGCAAGTGTTCGGCCGCAGACCCACGCCTCAGACGGCGCGGACACTGTATTTATCCAAGACAATCACAAGAGGAATTCAGACGTCAGATTCTGCTTGTCTTTGTTATTCAGCTGGCGACACAGTCGCAATAAGTCAGTAAATATAATTTTCGCGTTTCTTTACAAGAATAAAAGATAAAATTTTTATATATAGAGTGACCCAAATTCGGTTAATATATTGTTAAAATATATTTAACAGACGTTGCAGAGTTCTCTTTTCCTCAATGAATTTAGAAAAATTATTCGAAATGAGGTTTTCCCAGTTAAGTGCAAATTTTACAGCACTGTGATGCCGTTGTCCAAACTGACCCCAATCACTGTGTACACATAAAAATTTACTACAAGAGTATCTTTTCAGGACGGTCCCAGTGGCCGCGCGGTCTGAGGCGTAGGTCTGCGGCAGAGCGCTTGCTGGGATCGTGGGTTCGAATCCCACCGGGGGCATGGATGTTTGTCTTGTACAGTGTTTGTGTTGTCAGGTAGAGGTCTCTGCGACGGGCCGATCCCTCGTCCAGAGGAGTCCTACCGACTGTGGTGTGTGTCTGAGTGTGATCAAGTGAAAATAAACAACCTCGACACCTGCTGTGAACAGGTAGAAGAGGTAAGGACTGCGAAACGAAACGAGTATGTTTTCAGTTAATTGACTTCTGGGGCCACCGTGTTTGAGACCAGTTATAAATGTTTTGAAAGTGTGACAGAATTTTTCGCACCTAAACCACAAATCAAAATTGTATTCACAAAAATATTACAAACAAGTTTACGGTTCTCACAGTGGTATTGCCGAAACATTCAAGTCTTCTGGAATGTGACGCTGTAACATTTTCGACGTTTCGAGCGATTTTAGTTCCTTTAGCTTTATGGTCCCTTAAAACTTTTGATATCTTCGTATCTACAAAATGTGTTTTGGGGGGGGTGGGAGAGTTTTGGGGGGCTGCAGACCGGCAGCCTACCCCGTTTGGTACTCACCTGCTTCTTTCGGATGTGGGGGAGCATTTTACAAAAATATTGCTCATACTTTTGAGTCTTCAAATTATTATGTACCGTCTTCTGATTCTTCCCGAGAAGCCTATTTGGACAAGTACGACAAACCTTTTAGAAATCGCGACGTTATGTATCGTTGTGTTTATTGGAGCGCATGCTATAATCTAAATAGGTAGAATGCAATACGCGTTAAATCTTTTTACCACAACTCACTGCTACTGTATCCCTTTCACATCAGCCACCAGCCATCCTCCCGTAAAATGTAACGAGGTACAATTCGTGCCTTGCTGACGGGACTGCTTGATTTTATGCATTTTTATTCTTTGAAAATTTCTGCGCCCTTGTTTTGATGCATCCGAGGGGTTGACGTTTTAATTAAAAAAAAGAATAGGAGCGTTGCAAACAAGGAGGCCTATGTTACAGGGGAGATATTCCTCCCACCCTGCCTTTAACCGGGGACTGGTAGAGGATGTCACATGACGAAGGGTGGCAAGTAGCCTTCAGTGTAATGAAGGCGTCCCTCTTTGTTTTCAATGTGGGCGTTCATTTACCATGGCCGCCGTATTTGGAGACTTCTCATTGGTTCGTTCTACCTCTCATCTGCCATTTTCTTACCTTTAATGAAATGGGGTAACACAACTCACCATTTGCTGATGCTTTCTGATGTGTGTTGTTATGGAGTGTGATTGCCAGGCATTCTCTGTCAGCATGGTGGGCTTCCCCTGCTTTTCAATGTACCCCTTCCCTTTGTCATGGCAAAGAGTATGTTAGGCTTTCGAATGCCCGCCATACTGCGTGCCGTCTGTGCAAGGCTGCTCTGCGCTCTGACCCTACACATTGCACTCAATCAGCTCCGCCGGTCGGCCATATGCATTTTGTTCGTTATTAACCCTTTGTGGCCCAGTGATTACTGTACGTACCACCAGCTTTAATATTAAAAAAATATACGTTCTGCCCACACAGTGTATTTATGTGTTTTGTGTGGATCTCAGAACAAACAGCGATTATTTCCCTATACAGCATTAACTGACTGGTTTTTATAACCGAGACGGTGTGTGTTTACTGCGCGGTACGGACTGGGTCTTTAAATATACGTTCTGCCCACACAGTGTATTTATGTGTTTTGTGTGGATCTCAGAATAAACAGCGATTATTTCCCTATACAGCATTAACTGACTGGTTTTTATAACCGAGACGGTGTGTGTTTACTGCGCGGTACGGACTCGGTCTTTAAATATACGTTCTGCCCACACAGTGTATTTATGTGTTTTGTGTGGATCTCAGAACAAACAGCGATTATTTCCCTATACAGCATTAACTGACTGGTTTTTATAACCGAGACGGTGTGTGTTTACTGCGCGGTACGGACTCGGGCTTTAAATATACGTTCTGCCCACACAGTGTATTTATGTGTTTTGTGTGGATCTCAGAACAAACAGCGATTATTTCCCTATACAGCATTAACTGACTGGTTTTTATAACCGAGACGGTGTGTGTTTACTGCGCGGTACGGACTCGGTCTTTAAATATACGTTCTGCCCACACAGTGTATTTATGTGTTTTGTGTGGATCTCAGAACAAACAGCGATTATTTCCCTATACAGCATTAACTGACTGGTTTTTATAACCGAGACGGCGTGCGTTTACTGCGCGGTACGGACTGGGTCTTTAACTGCAATGAATCTTAAATTTAGTCTTCACCACCGATCCTACGTACTCATTTTCTTCTAACTGTTACTTTTACCAGAAGGACAATGAGCGAAGCCTGGTAACCTAAAATAAGGCAAGCTTTTCCTGAAACGGGGCAGCATTGGACAGAAAATTGCTTCCACTTTTTAGTCCTCAAAGGGTTAATTGAAATTTCAGAGATACGTTTCTAAAATTCGCATCCCTGTCTATGATTTCGCAGATATTTCTTCTACTGAGCCACACTTGTCGCTGGAGGGTACTGTGACTTCAGAATCACACTCGACTTGCACGCCATGAACTCGAAACTAAGTGCTGCTATTACCTAGAAATTATTTTAATAGGCAAATATCGTGGCTGCAATATCGACCAAAGCGTTGATGCCTTTCTTCTGTTGCATATTAATACATTTTTTTCGGTAGTCATTGTCACCTGGCGCACCATCAGTACGTATCAGAATGACTCACTACTTGAAGAGATAATGAGTTTAGAATTTCAACTCTTAACCTTCTATATTTGTGTGTGTGTGTGCGTGCTGCGTGCGTGCGTGCGTGGATTACTTGAAGACGTCAGTAAATTTGCCCGCATGGGGTGGAATTGTAGCATGATTGGTAAAATGGAAGAGGTACGGGAGGAAGACGCAATGTATTGTACAGTTGCTGGTGAAGTTGTATAAAATGGATCTAATAAGCAAGGCTGCCCTCTGCACTGAATGTGTGAACCTTTTACCCGTAAATGGTACTTCTGTTCTGGTGCAAATCGTGCGCATCAAAATATTTTCTTCTTGCTATTAATTATTTTGTAGCAAAGTTTCTACAGTATTTTCTTCTTCCTATTAATTATTTCTGTAGCAAAGTTTCTAAAATATTTTCTTCTTGTTATTAATTATTTCTCTGGCAAAGTTTCTAAGTAGAAGCTTCTAAGGAGAAAATAATAACAAATACAGGTTGTGTCAGGCGAAATACGCAGTGTTATTTGTGTAAGGCTACCTACAGAGCCGATCGGCTGTTTTCTCATTAATATCTCCTCACTGTGCCCATGTAATACATCTTTATGCCTATCATATGATTCTCAGAATGTATAAAGAATGTCTCGCTAAATATCCCCTACCAATTGGTCTTTCTAATTGAAATGCATTATGTTTTCTGTGATGAAGAAATGTAATTGAAGTTTGAAAAGGTTATGTAAAGGCAATATGAAATTAGTATCATTTCGAAATGAAGTTTCTATTACGTTACAACATTTTAATTGAAACGAAGTACTTAGAATATATCACGACGCCATTTCAAATGCTGTGCTGCTTCTACACAGTCCCCGCTGTGTACATTTAATTTCCGAACCTCCAGCTGCGTGCTGTTTCATTGTAGGTTTTATGTATTGGTTATATACAGCGTTAGTCCTCGTGTTATCCTACTCAGAATTCCTGTGGCCCCTGTATTACAGAGGAACTGTAACAGTGAGAAAGGCCATCAGCTGCGATGATTTGGTGCCGAAAGGACTGTTGTACGACGGACCAGGATCTATCCTTCCTTTGTAGTACGTGACATTGTGAGGCATGCTACATTTATTGCAGCCTGTCTTCTCTTGTTTGGCTTACCAAATGATCTGAACAATTCAGCAGATCTCTCCAGTCCAATTTACCATTCCAGTCCTTTGAATATCGTTCATTTCCTTTCTCTTTTGTCTGCGCTGTTTCCATGAATCCCTGTCCGACAACATTCCTGTTCCTGGGACATGTTAGTTCCTCACAGTAAGGGGTCGGCCTGGACAAAGACGGTTCATGGTAACTTATGCAGCAATCTGACGGCAGGCAACTTTAACTTCAGTATCTCTCCAAAAAGGCACTTCCCTAATTTTCTTTATATTGTAGATGTTTAGTTATAAAATACGTGAAAATCTGGAATCTGTTTTTTTTTCAACTTTCTCTTAAGGCTGCGTCACATGAGACATTTTAGTGGAGTCAACCAGCGGACCTGCAAGGTGTACGTTACAGTGCGGCAATTGTGGCGTCGGGTATGACTGGACAGTTGCGATTAAAATGGGCCCAAACGTAGGGGGTCCCACTTCTTAACCTTCTGAAACGTAACGGTTACTCTATGTACCACTAGTTTTAACCATCAAAATTTTCTATTCTGCCCACAGACAATTTATATGTTTTCTGTACATCTCAGAGAAATCTCTATTCGACTCTCAATAATTGGTTTTTGTAACCGCGATGGCGAGTGTTTACTGCGCGGTACGAACTGAACTTTTAAATAAAATGGATTACGTTTCGTCCTTAAAAGGTTAAAAACCAAGAACCGGGACACTTAACCTTTTAAAGCCTAGCGGTAAGTTTACGTACGACCGGGTTTAACATTAAAAAATTCTACGTGGTGCCCACATTGCGTTTATGTGTTTTGTACGGATCTCAGAACAAACAGCAACTTTTGCCTTATAAAACATTAAGAGACTGGTTTTTATAACCGAAGTGGAGAGTGTTTACAGCGCGGTACGCACCGAGTCCTTATATAAAACAGATACGCTTCGTCTTTAAAGGGTTAATAACATTCGTGTGGGAGGGAGCAGAAAGTCTTTAACTGGTCATGGGAAGAAAAACGAAGAGTAACTTTTGTTATTAATGGAAGACGGTAACTCAGAAAAAAGTATTAAATACACTTACACAAATAGTAAAAAAATAAAATACTAATTAGTAGTAGTAATAACAATAATAATAATATCAGCCCAATTAAGTCCACGTACTGATTTTCCTTTAGATGCCCGTCACTCACCCTTCGCAGTTCCTGTCCACACTATGCATCACCAGTCTACACATCTTCCTGTCCCTGTCTCTTATTTCTTGCTCTGAATGGCCTGTTGAGGGCTGTCCTGTTCCTACAGATTTTTTCTCCCCCCAAGTGGGGGAAGTCAGAATCTTCATATGCAGTGTTACAAATGTCCAAATTTATGGCTTGAAAAAAAAACGCCGGAATATTTGCATATCCGAACGAATATTGCTGGACACCGGGATAAGGCTATTTAAAACCGACGAAACCGGGACTGTGCCAGAAAAATCGGGACGAATCCGGTCCCTGCCAAAGAACTGTTGTTCTTGCTGGGGTGTGGCGTGTTGTTGGGGTCTTCGGCTGTGTGAGTTCCAGATTGTAAATTTCTTAACCTGATGCAACAGCTTTATTTTATTTAGTCATATCAGTTCCGATGCTTTATTTTTGTATATTTGACTGTCTTCCTTAGTGCGTCACATGTGAAGTGCGCAAGCGCGTCACGTGTGAAGTGCGCAAGTGCGTCACGTGCGAAGTGCGCAAGCGCGTCACGTGTGAAGTGCGCAAGCGCGTCACGTGTGAAGTGCGCAAGCGCGTCACGTGTGAAGTGCGCAAGCGCGTCACATGTAAAGTGCGCAAGTGTGTCACATGTAAAGTGCGCAAGTGCGTCACATGTGAAGTGCGCAAGTCCCTGTGCGTAAATCCCAGACACGCATTTTTATCAAACTGACTCTCTTCTATTCTTGCCAAGAAATTACTGTTATTTTATGGAGCCCGCAGTTTGAGGGTTCCGTTCTTCTAGACAACGAAGCCGCGTCACGGGATGGTTAGAGTTGAAGATGAAGGCAGTACTTTCGCCAGAAACGTCGGAATCCGGTTACCCACTGAAGCAGCGCCATATCCCCAGTGGAATCCTCAGGCACCCTTTTGCGACCACCACAAAACTTGCAACCCGAAGGTTCATACCTGCGTTCACAATGGTCTGCAACTTGTCCTTAGCCAGATAAATCCAATCGACATCAACCAATCTTGTTCCTATAAGATGCCTTTTAAAATTGTCCTCCCAATTGCATCTTGGCACTCAGAGGCTTCTGTTTCCTTGGGGTTGCCCCATCAAAATTCTGTATGCATTTCTCTTCTCCACCATACGAGCTACGTGTGCTGCCTTTTTTATCCTCTTCTATTTTGTTACCCTGACGGTGTTAGACGGCAAGTTCAAGCTTCGAACCTTCTCTTTCGTAATGGTATAAATACGCTGGTGTGACGTAAATAAAATAAAACTGTAAATGCTTTGTGTAACAAGTCTAAAGGTGTAACCCTTTAGAGACGAAACGTGTCTTATTTTATATAAGGACTCAGCGCGTACCGCGCAGTAAACGCATTCCGTCTGAGTTACAAAAACCAATCTGTTAATTTTGCCTAAGCCAGAAGTCACTGTTTGTTCTGAGATCCGTACAAAACACATAAAGGCAATGTGGGCACCACGTAGAATTTTTTAATATTAACCCTTTAAAGACGAAGCGCATCTGTTTTATATAAGGTCTCAGTGCGTACCGCGCTGTAAACACTCTCCACTTCGGTTATAAAAACCAATCTCTTAATGTTTTATAAGGCAAAAGTTGCTGTTTGTTCTGAGATCCGTACAAAGCACATAAACGCAATGTGGGCACCACGTAGAATTTTTGAATGTTAAACCTGGTGGTACGTAAAGTTACCGCTAGGCTTTAAAAGGTGTAACATGCAACTGACAATACTTGACAGTAGCGTTTAATAGCGTAATTCCTTCATTCACTCGTTCCACTGAGTAAATATGAACAGAACACTTCAGTGTCTTATTCTGTGGGTTTTCAATCACAGTACACTTGACTGCCACTTGGCGGCAGGCTTGTCAGTTCTGCTCTTGTACTGACTCACATCTCTGTCCAAGAATTCCACTTTTGCTGGCACCTATAATCTTGTTCTTATTGCAGACTGACGCCGTTTGTCAGTCCTCGTTCGTAATCTGAAGGTCTGTGTTTAGTTTCTCAGTACAGAAGCAAGAGTTCGTGACGGGGTACTTTTTTCCTCAGTCTCTCCCTTAATTTTCTATCTTATCTTCAGTAATTTCACTCTACAATGGTACATGACCGCTTTCAGTCGAAAAAGCGTCATTAAACACTCTAAGAAATAAATAATATATTACACCACCCACGTTGCTCTCTACTTCGAATTAAATCCGGAATAGTGAGGCCGTGATAATGCACCCTATTTGCGGGATCAGCTAATCTAAAGACCTCTGTTAGTTGACATCTCTGACGCAACAGCGCTGATGTCGAGAGATGCAGAAGTGGTATTAACGTAATGGAATTAGGCATGTGTACCGCTGTGTGTTAGTGTTCTAAGCCACTGTGCACTGTGTGATTTAACTGTGATAAATTTTACATAAACTAGTGTATGTGTGTTGTATGTTGTTATGTGAACAGAAATGGAACTTAGTTGAAAAATCGAAGTCAAAAAAAACACTCAGGAATGTATAAACATAATTTTAAGATTAATTTCTACGCCATAATTGTAAAATAAATAGCGTAGACTGTTATTTTGTGTTTGCCTTGTGCTGCTGCCTTCTCTTCCAAGAATATAGACATATCCCTTCCATTGCCTCCAGTAGTAGAGTGTACAATTATTTAGCAAGTCAGCACCAAATTGGCTGAAATCAGTCTTGTGAACAGAGCACTTTACTGGGACAGACAAGTTGAGTGGCACAGTTTGTTGACTCGGGAGTCTGTGTGGTCTGCAGGCTTTTCCTGCCAGGTAGGGGTGCCATGGTCCCTGGTTTAAAGAGCCCGTCTGATACGAAAAGTGGGAAACCTGCACTGGAGTGGGATGAAAACTTTATGCTGGATCTTAGCGGACTCTTTTGTTTAGTAGAAATGTAGATTAGATTAAACTGGCTTATTACGTGAGCTTAGAATGTTATAAATACCGACCCATTCATTATACAAGTTTGGATGCCGGACGTTATGCCAGGTGTTTCACGGTGAATATGAATCGTGAAAATTGTAAATGCTAATCAAGATAAAAACAACAACGAATATAAAAATGTAAGAAAAAATTGCTGAATTGTAATGTACTGGCCTGAAGATGAACAAAATTCTCATCGAAACATGTAGCCATGTAATTTTAATTAACCCTTTAAAGACGAAGCATATATGTTTTTTATGTGAGGAGCTAATCCGTACCGCGCAGTAAACACTCTCCGTCTCGATTATAAAAACCAGTCAGTTAACCCTTTAACCTTTTAAAGCCTAGCGGCAACTTTACGCACCACCAGTTTTAAAATTCAAGAATTCTACTTGGCACCCACATTGCGTTTATGTGTTTTGTACGGATCTCAGAACAAACAGCAACTTTTGCCTTATAAAACATTAAGAGACTGGTTTTTATAACCGAAGTGGAGAGTGTTTACAGCGCGGTACGTACTAAGTCCTTATATAAAACACACACTTTTCGTCTTTAAAGGGTTAAAGAGGGAACGTATCTGTTTTATATTAGGACTCAAGGCGTACCGCGCTGTAAACACTCTCCGTCTCGGTTATAAAAACCAGTCAGTTAATGCTGTATAGGGAAATAACCGCTGTTTGTTCTGAGATCCACACAAAACACATAAATACACTGTGTGGGCAGAACGTAGAATTGTTGAATGTTAAACCTGGCGGTACGTACAGTAACCACTGGGCTATAAAGGGATAATATAACTAATAAGTAGCTGTGCTGATGGTAATTTTATACTCATTTATAGAATATGGAGCGGCTTAATTCTCATAAACTGCTAAGTCCGCAAGTGTTTATGGTCCCATGGGTTAAAAGTAAGTCTGCCAAGAAAGTGACCAATAAATAAATACATAAATGTACAAACAAATGAACGTCATGAACGTCACAGAGACGTCGACAGACCTCACAGGGATAATTAATTTACATTTGGAGAAGGAACGGGTCTTAACTTCGGCTTGGCCGAAAGTTGGACGTCGCGTTGTCCTCTCTGCTGAATAGAGGCTTTTGTGAACTGACCCTTCGCTAATTGAACAGTTTGTGACATACGTAGGTCTGACAGGGTCGGACGGTGGCGCAGACATGAATCATGCATTGGAGACAACGGGCAATGAAGCTTTCGTGACCTGGAAGGAGTGACTGAGAAAAAGAAGCAAAAATTAGTCAAAATAACCAGATGCTGGCTCACTTTCGAAATCTTTATCTTCTGATTACTGCATAACAGCGTTAGGCTTTCGGTTAACTAAGCAATATTTTTATATGTCCAAAATTCCATAATCGTTTTGAATTTACGTTTATTTTAGTGCACTGTAAGCGGTATAAATTTCTGCAGTATAGAGATTAAACACGGAATGCTCTTGCACGTGTCTTCGTGTCCACAAGTCGCTCAGTTTGAAAGTAAGTCGAAATATGTTTTTTCTGTCAAAGTAAAATGTGGTTTCGCAGTACGTATGGGCTGTCGCACAAAAGAGTTTCTCTCTGTGCGCTCACAGGCGCAAGGCCAGCCATTAAGTTAGGCCCCTTTTGTGGAACGACGAGCTTCATTACGTATCCGTAACAATCCGCCATAGGGCCGACCGCCCGATCCAGATAAATCCATCCCATTGCCAGTCACCCACTGTGATAGATCGATCTTAATATTGTCTTCCCATCTACTCTTTAAGTCTTCCAAGACGTCGTTTCCCTTCAGTAATTTTTCGTCTCTTACGTGTACTTTATAGACTACCTGTCTCATCATCTGTGATATCGTCTGTGTGATAATCTTTGGTGTACGTCTTCCTAAAAACATATATTTGCTTTAGACTGCATACTTCATACTGCTGTGTACCGATTCAACCTTTTAAAGCCTAGCGGTAACTTTACATACCACCAGGTTTAACATTAAAAAATTCTACGTGGTGCCCACATTGCGTTTATGTGTTTTGTACGGATCTCAGAACAAACAGCAACTTTTGCCTTATAAAACATTAAGAGATTGGTCTTTATAACCGAAGTGGAGAGTGTTTACAGCGCGGTACGCACTGAGTCCTTATATAAAACAGATACGCTTCGTCTTTAAAGGGTTCAGCTGTGCACAGCACCGAAACAAAACATAAGAATCCAAACACTTATTACAATATTAAAATCTAACCCGCCATTAGTGTGTGTATGGCCTGGAAGACGCTATTATGTTTGATATTTAAAATTATTGTATTTGTCAGAAAGCTAGCCGTGTGTGTTTATGTTTGGTATAGCTGCTTAACATATTTTAGGAACAGACTCTCAAAGTTTTAAAGCTAGACATAGCTTTGTGATAAATATTATTGTATTGACACCCATTTAAATATAAGGCCAAACTGCGCCATATTACCATGTGCTGGTAGTCAGTGCTTTAACTGAAGATGTGTTAAAGTATGATACGTATGTAATTTGTAGGTGTGGTTATGAACCTGTGATGACTGCGTATATTTGAGCGAGGTACCTTGAAGACCTCTTTACGCGGCTGAAATATGGCTTTTCTCCTGTTGTTCCAGTACCGCGTGTGCTGGATGCCGTTCTCACTGGCGCTGTTCACTGTATATTTACCGCATGCCTGTCATTGGTTCGGAACAGAGTGGCCCCTTCCTACGTTGTACAGCCCTTATAAGAATGCCCTTCCTTGTCCATTTGATGGCTTCAAATACATCCCGGCGGGAGCTGTCCGTCTGTTCAACACGTGTTCATGCCAGCATGTGACCCAGACCTCTCAGCATTATTGTCTAACTCGCAAGGGCCGGTGGACCGCTCACACAAAATGCGGTTACGTTTTGTGGCCGTGTTTGTGGTTTGTGTACCGATCCTCTTAATACGTCAGGCTGCTTCAAATGTTAGCTTGACTGGTGAATGGTGATTTGGAATGTGTGTAGAAGGAAGCAAGTGGAACTTAACTGGTTGCACCCTCCGGGTGTTTACCATGAGGAACTGAGGAAAAATACGAGAAACCTCGGGTCAGGGTAGCCGGCCTGCGTAACGAGAATAGCAGGGATTACTACTGGTGGTGGTGGTGGTGGCGGCGGCGGCGGCGGCGGCGGCGGCGGCGGCGGTGGTGGTGGTACCAAACCGCTCCATGGCTTTGCAGCCCACACGTAGGACCTGTACGGCGCTGTAAGAGACGTTGCTACCGCACACAGTGGCAGGAGTTGGGGGACATTTTACTAACACGAGGAGTTTTCTAATAAGCCGGTCGCAGGAAACAGGAATTGAAGAGACAGAAGTGTCACGTTTCTATATAACATTACGTTAGAATACGTTACGTTACATCACATTAGAATATAGCTTACGTATTCGTAATGGAAAAGAGCCCTAAGAGTTAGTTAGTTAGTTAGTTTGTTTGTTTGTTTTTGTTTGTTTGTTTGTTTGTTTGTTTGTTTGTTTGTTTGTTTGTTTGTTTGTTTGTTTGTTTGTTTGTTTGTATGAACATATTTAATGCAATCTAATTAACCACAGAAGCATTTGAAAGTCATAATACAAAATGAGGCAAAGTCTCGCTACCTGTAAGATGGCATGTTTCATGCATAATTAACAAAACCTTTACTGCAAAATATACAGCCGCTAATTATGTTAGACTGATGAAATATCCTGTTTTGCGCTTTTATCCTCGGAATCTCTTCACTGACTGTGTGATAAAAACCAGATTATTGGAGCAAACGTGAAGGCGGCCCGTATTAAAACAGCCTTGTCTTCATTCTGCTTTGCTGTGTGTGTTTTGTGCGTGGCTTCAGCAGATGTTACGTGATAACGCGCTACAACTGAGACATCTGCACAAACACCGAATAGAACATCGAATTCCTAAAATGTAGAAAATCGAATTCCGCTTAATTTTGAATGACTCCCCGAGGATGTATCTACGGGATCGAAACATGCAGGACAAATATATAAATACTGTAAATGTTGTAATGTAAATACATTAGAATATAGTGCATTGTTTGCACGAAATATTGTATCTGACTGAGGATGATGCGCGGGTCAGGCAATATAAAAATCAGACAAAAGTGTTGTAGAGATCTGACGCCGTCTGCAATGCCAGACTACTTAAAGGCTGAAGGTTGGAGTAGAACGCTCCTCTGAAACGTCTGTAGATATTTACCAATTTACACGGGCGTCATATCTCAGAAGGCTGTGGTCTTGAACCGCACCTTTATCTGCACTGTATGATGGTGTTTGGAATTACTGCATATTAATTACAGTTTTCTGTTTTTACAGGTAAGTCGCAATATGGCAGTAAAGAACTGGGGCATTGACTGGCCCAACGTAGCTGAACAACAGATGCTTTAGTTCGCTCTACAGGGTGTTATTTGTGAGTTGTGGAATGTGTACACAGTATGCGAGAATGTGGGTAAGTGTCATCTTACATTCTGCCTCATTATTGTGTTTGATAAGGCAGCACAAAATCGTATTTTGGAAGCGAAGTTTATATTTTCGTCTGTCATTTGCACGGACGAATTTTGTATGTTCAGGCCTTTAGACAGAACACAATAGGACGAAAGATTTTGAGCTATTTATGTTTAGAAGCATTTCTGAGACTAATCTGCTCTTAATTTCATCACAAAGGCAGACGCGCATGTTCCCCCCCCCCCTTTTCCTAGTAGTGGAGGACCGGTGGAATGAAATTGACAGGGGAAAACCAAAGAACTCGGGGAAAAAACCTATCCCAGTGCCACTCGGTCCACCAAAAATCCCACATGGACTGACCCGGGCTCGAACCCGGGCCTCCGCGGTGGGAGGCCGGCGGCTAACCGCCTGAAACATAGCACGGCCAAAACGAACATGTTTCTTGCACGGGTTACATTTTTTACAGCACGCGTGACGCACGCGCGCGCACACACACACACACACACACACACACAGAGGTATAATGACGTAAATGTAAGTCCAACTAAAATACGTTTCTTTTATCGCTGACCTGACCACCGCAACTGTCACAGGATATCCCGGCGAATGCAGGGCTTTCTACGCGACAAAGCTGCCGCTCTCGGTGGGACGATGAAATAAAATCTCTAAGTATGCAAAACCGTGTTTCCGTGGTGGAACAGGGGTTCTTGTGGCCTTCTGACACCTGAAATTCAGTCCCATTAAGAACTCGACCAGTCCCATGGCATGCGCACTTGGTTATTCTGTAGAGGTCACTTTCTGCAGTTTGCAAGATGCTTGTTCTCTGAGTTCAACGCACTGCAGACACAACACGCTAACACAAAACCCAGATCAGTAATAAATCGCAGCAGTCGCAGGTAAGATATACATCTTCCTTAACTTGGAACGGGAAATGGCCATTTGCTACTCGTCTAACAAGTTGGCTCGTGTACATTTGAGTAACATCATGTGAATATCTCAATGTACCATCTCATTTTGTGGATTTGAGTACCGCTTTACTGTAAGAAGAGAGAACCTGCAATGCTAAGTCAGTGGCATTTTTACCTTGCATTACCGTCGTTACCCCTATCTCAGATGTAAGCCGTTTACTTAAACCGATTCATATCTGTCCGTATTTCATGAATTTATAGTATTAACTGCTGTGATGCCCACTGAAAATTCAACGGAAATGCTGTTCAGTTGTCATTGTTTTCAGATTAAGTGCAGTTATGGATTTTTATCAAATGCCAGCACAGAAATGAGACAGTAAGGGTGTATCCTAATTAAGGATCTCAGGATATCTCGTCATCTGGCTGAGACGTTTTAGAGCATTCGCAAATTTTGACCCTCTTTGAAAGTTATTTATTTCGTGTGTTCACTGTCCTCCTTTGTCTGGTTTATCCCTCTGTTCCTTCATTTATTTTCCTTCGTTCGCCCATATTCCTTTCTCATTCCTTGCATTTTCTCGTCCTATCGGCTTTCACTTCCCATTACGTCCCGTTTCTTCCTTCTGCGTTATAAACGTTAAGGTCGTTTGACAATTAGTGCTCTCTGCTGGACACTTGACAGTAACTGTTCTTTCCCTCAAGTCAGTATCCTGTGTGTGAAATACCTCAATCTTTTCCTCGAGGTTTGCGTCCTCTAACTAACTAACTAACTAACTAACTAACTAACTAACTAACTGCATGGAGCATAGTCTTTCTGGAGAAGCTAACAGGTCCTCAGCTGGAGAGCGCCTTACGGAGCCCGATTGTTCATTACCGCATTCACAAGAGTCTTCCTTCTGTCCGTGTCCTGAGTCAGCTCAATCCACTCCTCGCCCTCCGTCCTGTCGCTTGAAAATCCTGTGTAACATTGTCCTGCCATTTAAACCCATCTTTTCTAGGTGGACCTTTACCCTTCGGTTTCACCATCGAAATCTCGTATGCACCTCTCCTATCTACCGCACGTGCCAATGTCCCGCATATCTCGTTCCCCTTTATTTGATCTGCGTCCTGCAGGAGCGCGAAGTAGGATCAGACTGGTTTTTATGAGATTCGACACGTATTCACCATTACTGAGCAGGTTAGCTCACCGCAAGCAAACTGGACTCATTTGGCGGGTGCACTCTGGGACTCTCTTCCCTTCAATGCCGAATCAGCGTCTTTTCTACTCCAGCCGTCTCCATCTGCCTGTATATAATTGTAGTCACATCTGACTCGACGTGTTACCTCTCAGTCACTTGTGCCTCTTGTCCGATTCGACATGTTGTCTCTCAGTCACATAAGCCCCTTCTCTGATTCGACATGTTATCTTTCAGTCACCTTTGCCCCTTGTCTGATTCGACGTATTGTCTGTTAGTCACCTGTGCCTCTTGTCTGACTCGACGTGTTACCTCTCAGTCACCTGTGCCTCTTTTCCGATTCGACGTGTTGTCGTTCAGTCACCTGTGCCTCTTGTCTGATTCGATGTGTTGTCTGTCAGTCACCTCTGCTTCTTGTCTGAGTCGACGTGTTGTCTCTCACTTGCGTGTGCCCCTTGTCCGATTCGACGTGTTGTCTTTCACTTGCGTGTGCCGCTTGTCCGATTCGACGTGTTGTCTCTCAGTCACCTGTGCCTCTTGTCTGACTCGACGTGTTGTCTGTCAGTCGCCTATGTACACCCAACTGAACCTCAAATCCGAACGAAATGCGTCGACCACTTCGTTGGCAGAGCTGCGATATGTTGTATCCTGTTCTTAATCTTTCTGGGAAGCAGGAGGGACGGGATTGTCACGTTTTTCTTATTGAAAAAGAAAGAGAATTTCATGTTGAAGGCCGTTTCTGCTGTTTTTTAATACTGTTGCCGTATTTAAATTTTAAGTTTTCGCAAGTGATTTATTATATACGTTAAGACTGTATCCCTTTTTTTGATTTGATATCGTGTTAATGAATTTAATTTTATTTGTATTTATTCTACTTCAGGCCTGGCGACTAGCTACAGGCTGGACGGTCCACAGTTCAAGTTCAGGCAGGGACAATACACTGTATCTTCCCCAGAAGGGCCCACAACGGCGCTGGGGCCCACCCAAACTCCTGTAGGTACCACGGTTCTTTCCAGGGGGTAAAGCGGCCGGGACGTGAATGTGACGGCTCACCACCATGTAGTGATGAGGTTAAGCCTGTAATCCAGTGTCCAGGTTTCCCAGCCGTCACTTAAAATGCTTTTATTCACCGCATTGTATTTACTCCAGAGCAAGCTATGTAGTGCGCGTGTTGCTGTCGTGGTTGGCCCAGCTCTGTTTAACCGCGTGACTTTTCGTGAATACAATTAACTGGTTCAGGGCTTGCAAAGGAGGAGGCGTGTGCCCTCACTAACACAAGAACACAGCATCGTCATCTGATACGTCTGCGTCATTTTCTTAAGAATGCAGTTAGGCTTAGAAGATGCATGGTACACGTGTAAAAGCGGTCGCGGTAGTTTAACCCTTTAAAGACGAAATGTAATCTGTTTTATACATAAGGACTCAGTGCGTACCGCGCAGTAAACACTTTCGACCTCAGTTATAAAAAACGAATGAGTTGCTGATGTTTACGGCAAAAGTTGCTGTTTGTTCCGAGATGTGTACAAAAAAACATAAACGAAATTTGAGCACCATGGAGAATTGATTAAAGTTAAACCTGGTGGTACGTAAAGTTACCGATAGGCTTTAAAAGGTTAAACGAAGCTGTCTGTTACCGTGTACTTTTATGTCACGAATGTGTTTTCGTGCTAATGGTGTGCCGGCCGAACCACCTTCAAGTAACTTTATCCCTGTTCTGTATGCAGTAGAGTTCGAGTGAAGCTGAAGTATTCAGGCACAGTGAGTAATTGGATCGCCGTGCGCAGGGAGAGGGTAAGGAAATCGGAGTCTACACGGAGCTCGGTAGGTGTGAAACAGTCATGGCCTCGCCGCGTCACACGATATCCCGCGAACAGACTTCCGTTCGCTGCTGCCAAATTCTTTTGTTTTTATATCGGCGGTCCAGGAGCTGTGTTGTAGAACTCGGCTGATGCACTCCGCACCGGCGTGTCAGTTTACAAGCCCGTCTCGTATCAACACATCAAGGACGGCACCAAGCAAGCGCCTTCCTTCCACGTCTCCAAAGAAAATGCGTCTGAAATACGAAACAGGGCGCTTTCGAAATTTGCAAAAAAAAAATGCTCTCGACTGTTGTCTGCGTGTCTTCCACATGTGGTAGCTTCAGAGCCGTTGAACGGTTTTGTATAAAATTTAATGTAGCATGGTTTCAGTAACGTCTCTCGAAAAGTTCCAATTTTGCTTCGGAGTTAGACAAAAACACTGAAAAAATGACCTACGCGTGTCGGTGCGTCAGTAGCACGTATCGCTAAATACTAGTCTAAGCGAAAAATACTTTCAGTAAATATTGATGCGGACTCCATGGAGCAGAGGCCTTCTTGAGAAGCTAACAGTTTCCCAGCTAGTCAATAAATTCCCCGCATTTTTGGAACCCGGCGGTTCATTACCGCATTCACAAGAGCCCGCCACCTGTCCCTATCCTGAGCCAGCTCAATCCAGTCCATGCCCCCATCCCACTGCTTGAATATCCATTTTAATATTATCCTCCCGTCTACGCCTGGGTCTATCAAGTGGTCGCCTTCCCTCAGATCTCCCCACCAAAATCCTGTATGCAACTCTCTTTTCTCCATACGTGCTACATGCCCCGCCCATCTCATTCTTGATTTACGTTACTCACATCGTGCATAGTCTTACAATTAATACACCAACCAACATATGCACTGAATAAATTACAATTCAAGAACAAGTATAAAACTGCTACATGTTTCGACACCGAGGGTGCCTTCATCAAGGAATTAGCGAGAACAAAGGAGTACAAGGCTAACACGCCAATCTAGGTACTGCACTACCCCTACTGGAATGACTAAAATATTAGAATTCCAAAACACCTGCAGTTGACAGGCACAAAATCAGTGTTGTGACGCTAAAAATAAGCCATTCCAGGTATAAGTTCGTAGTTGTTTGTATTCCGTGTGCAGTATCGAAATTAACAAGGAAAGCGTATTTACAGGACGAGATCTCTTCGGACCACGAGAGATCGAGACAGATGTTTGTATGTACAATCCATGCAGAATGTAAACGGTATTATTACGGACAGTTGCGTTAGTCATCTTGAGCATGGTTCGAGACTCTTTGGATAAATTATAAAATGTTGTGTTCATTAAGTCACTACTATAAATGAATCGCCCTGTATATATTTATCCACAGAAGTCATAATGTGACTTGCATAAGTTTCAAAACGATTAATGCCATTTTAGTCACATTAGAAGGTCAAGTGGGCTCAAAACGTTTTGCCCAAGTGTCTTTTCTGCTGACCACGTGACCGTCTTCCTTGAATATTTTTATTCAGGAATTTGTAAAAATTAAGGATCCTTGTGAAGGGAAGCTAAAGGCGAAACAGTCTTTACTCTAGCGAATGTAAAAGGAACACCCAATGACTTTATTCTCTTTTCTTCTCTATGCATGTACAGTGTGTACTCTTCATCCTACTAACATGGAAGGACTGAGAATAAAACTTCAGCACAGACTTATTTTCCGCCGGTGGAATGTACTGGAGTAAACATCCCACGTTTCCCATTATATATATATATATTTTTTTTTTTTTTTTACTGTTTTACTTTTCAAGTGTTCGACGCCGCACTTAACCTCCCTTCAGGTATCCTTGTCACTGTCCTGTATTTTGTAGTCTGAATGAGCGTGATTGTAACGGCCGACTCCTTGACAAAAGGCAGGGGCACAATACCCACTCACTTCCAAGTCACTTAATCGTCTTAAGGAACGTGAAAGGTGTTGCTGTTCGTCGATGATGGCGAAAGGACAGCGCCTGCGCCGCCTGTGGCTTTCAGCGTATTTCTTTCATCTCGGACAAGCAGCAGTCTGAGAACCAGGTGCACACCCGTGACATTGTTGCATGATATATGACAATGACACGTCTATTTGATTTTCGATCAGGCAAGAGAACGTGTGATGTACCGGCGACAATGTCTGCACTGCACAGGATCTGACATGAAGTGTGTAATCTTTTGACGGCACGTACAGAGTCCGTGTGTTTGTCAGGGTGTAAAAGGTTAAAACTTAACATTCAACGATATTTCCCGCAATTCCTCGACACGTAAACAGAACATGTTTACATCGTTATGTCCAAAACGATTACGGTTGTTATTCTGGCGCCATCGCTTGTGTTAACAGAGTTGGTGGTGGTTGTGAATTGGAGCGGAATATGGCAGGAAGCGATATTAGTGGAAATTATAATTTAGGCGGTATTGTAGTTCCCACCTTTGCCGCTAGAACTGTAACGTTCCCAAATACAGTCCAACCAGGTTATAACGACATCGGTTTATACGACACCTCGCTTATAGCGCCAGATATTCTGTGGTACCAATTAATTCCTCACTGTTAACCATAACATTATACTGCTCGGTTATAACAACACTCGCTTATAACGACACAAAATGTTCAATCCCTTTCATGACGTTATAACCGAGTTTAGCTGTACATTAGCACCGCCTTGTGCATAGTCCCACAGTTACTGCCAAGTTGGTCCCCATATTGGCCTGTACACTTAGGCTTGCTACAGGGGTTGTGTGTGCGGGGTACGGTGGACTTAGATATTGTTTTTGTCAGTATGTATTGTGTATAAGATTCAGCAATGATGTTGGTAGCTGCGTCAAATTCCTGTTGAAATTTCAACGCTGTTTTCTGTTACTTTATATGAGAAGCCAGAAGCTGGGTTGTATTTTCTTGTTCTACAGAATTTCCCGTCAGTGGACTGTGGACAGTCATTCATTTAAAGCTGTGCCATAGAATAAGGCACTGTAACTGATAGCACAGAGCCCGAAAATTTGATTTTTGGCGTCACGGAATGTGACATCCTTACACTCTTTGTGTGGGTTTTGCTCAAAGAACACATACAGTAAATGAAAGTGACCATTTTCGAAATTCCGTTGGTAGCCCACATATCCCTTGTGGTCAAGGGAGTGGTTGTACGTGTTCAGAAAATGGAAGTGAATTCTTGCCCCTTTTTTGAGCATTAACGTTTTGTGTTCAGCGAGATATTAAACATAATGGTTAGTCCCTAAATATTAGTTAGTGTTAGCAGTGCCAGGTGTCTGAAATTTGTCCATGATATAAAAAAATACGAGGCGAAGTTAAGAATGGGTGGATGAGGATCTCCACTCCTCCATACGCCTTCATGGGGTGCATAGGGGAAACTTTATTTTAAGAACTTGGTAAGTTATATTGTGGCGATAAACTCTACCAGGTGGTTCGTAAACAGTGGCGATAATTGGCGGTACGGCAGTGTAGGCCGTCCTGTGTGTAGAGACGTCGGAGGTGATCTGATGAAGAAAGGTACTGACGGAACTTGAAGGCGTATAAAAATCCGAATCTGTTACACTGAATAACCGCGAAGGCTGTGAGAATTGCATCCGGCTGAACAATGCGATTTCCATAGAAACTGTTTTAGAATTAAGAGACGCCTTCATATTCGGAACCAGTCACAATATTGGTATGATTTAGCTGATAGCATTACGTACTTGTGTTCTGATGGCGGATGGCCATGACTAACGTAAAGTTGCCCATTGGACACGGATGGAACTGCTAGCTATCAGTGCATCAGTTCGTCCAGCGCTGTGCTGTCTTGTTCTCTCTCTGGCACGTCCGGCCGTTGAACCCAGGCATAGAATTACATTTCACACTGCTTAGGTGTCCTGACGTTAAGGTCTCCAGGTCTGTGACGTCGTGCATTTTGGTACATATATATATGTGTGTGTGTGTGTGTGTGTGTGTGTGTGTGTGTGTGTTCGTATAGACAACAGGTTTCTCGAACTGTCTGTACTTACGTACCAAACGACACGGAATCACTTCCCAGTGTGCGTTATCTCATTACGTAATGCCACGAGAGACTCCAATTTCATGCTTTTGTCACCTGTCCATAGGTTATTTAAGAAATTTTATCAACTGTAGAGGTTATTCGATATCGAGTGGTAAATAAATGAAGGTATGTTTTGGGCGGAGTAGAAGTGTAGATCCAGTCGTTATTAAAATCGGAGTGGAGAGTGTTTACTGCGAGGTACGCGCTGAGTCCTTATATAAAACAGATACGCTTCGTCTTTAAAGGGTTAAACTCTGTGCTAGATGGAGGTAAGTGGTCAACATGACTTTCCAGCTGCTTTATCCCCCAGTACCCATTGAATGGGAGTTTGGTTGAACCCAGAAGCGACCCTCATATTTTAGAGAAGAGAAAAATGTTTTCGTATTGCCGACAATCATACCCCTCTGTCCAGCCCCTAGCCTAGGCACTGTATCGAATTAAGTGCACAAATAATGGGAAAGAACACTTGATTTCTCGTATGATTAACCCTTTAAAGACGAAGCGTATCTGTTTTATATAAGGACTCAGTGCATACCGCGCTGTAAACACTTTCCACTTCGGTTATAAAAACCAATCTCTTAATGTTTTATAAGGCAAAAGTTGCTGTTTGTTCTGAGATCCGTACAAAACACATAAACGCAATGTGGGCACCACGTAGAATTTTTTAATGTTAAACCTGGTGTTACGTAAAGTTACCGCTAGGCTTTAAAAGGTTAACGACGTTTCAACAATAGCGTAAGTTAGGCCTACTGCTTCGACTGAAGGGCTGATGGTGTAACTGCTCAGTAAGGCGATATATGGTGTGTTTTAGATACTATGGGAAACCGGGTTAGGAACAGCCAGTGTCTGGGTAGGGTGTATGAATCAGGAGTACCAACCACAGGACTGAGAAGTTTGGTGGAGCTGTACCCGTTATTCTTTGAGCAGTCACCTGAAGATATCGGTAACATGGCACGAAAATTTCGGTCATGGTTCCTGGTATCCCGGCCCAGACTACAATATCGAACTTTCGGAATACAAGGCAGACACATCACCGACAAGATAACTGCATGGTACCGCTCTGCTAGCCCAAGAATTTACTACCGCAAATCCGTAGCCTTGCCACTGGACCGTAATTGTACTGACAAATACAATTCACATTCAACATTTCGCGATCCGTTTTAATATTATTTCTCTTCTCCTTATTTACTTGCAAGGATTTTCTACGTCTGTTACCCTCCGTCCGCCATGTTTTTCGTGTGTATGGCCTCGAAATTTCGGTTTCCACTTGTGAGCAGAAATAATATTTTTCTTTGGCACATATTTCTGATCCTACAGATATATTTATCTTTGTTATTAATTTAATTTCTTATTTGAATGCATCCTTCTACATTACGCCTGTTAGATAATCCATGCTTCGCACCCCGGCCATGTTCATATATTTAACTTATAAACAGTTTGTCACGCATGCTTGGTAGAAATGCTACAGTCCGTCCTGGTACCAAATTCAACTACCGCACCTGCAGTGGCTTAGTGCTTATCGGTATGTGTTCGTAACCGAACGTCTTAGACGAATATGTTGAAAACTCCAGAAGATATCTATAAACGGACGACTCGTAGAATAGGAATGCTTTGTGCATATATATGTAGCTTGGTCTCCCACTGTCGGCAAGCAACAGCACAGCCTAAAAGGTATATGAAGTTCTCCCTTTTTCTGAATGACCATTGCATTTTTCACCCCCCGACAGTTCATCCATTTGTGCTTTCGGCATTCTACCTTATTGTTAAAACCACATCTGAAATTTGATCGAAACAGCAAAAGCCGTTTGTAATGCGTAAGTCATTTTGTGGGGCCACACTGGAATTCAAAGGGCCGTGTCAGATTTTATGACAACCGTACAGTGTTGCCAAATTGAATAAAGACAAGTTGTCCGAACTATACCATTCTTTGTGCTGCGGCCGCCATGAAGTGACAATAGTCATAGCGGCGTGGTACTTGCGGGACTGACGTCTTACACACACAAAACGCCTGTTGTATATTTGCGCTGGCGCTTGCAGAGGACGTAGTTACTCTCTTTACGACAGATGGCATTAATTGTCAGGCGGCCTCGACGCGTCAGTCGATAACACACGTACATGCTTTCGCAGCTTATGTATGAGTCTGGTTTATATTTGTCTGCACTCTCAGAGGAAGCGTACCTCGGAGAAAATGTTCCAGTGACATAGGGCGGTATTTTACTATAAAGGAACGGGAGAAAATTAGTAGGGACCGGAAAGAAATAGGGGAGAGAGAAGGGTAGAGAGGTAAATGCACGTGTACGAAAAGTGTAAAGGAATGGAATGAAGGAAAGAGGGTAAAAGGTAAAGGTAAATTTGATGATGTAAACGCCATAAAGCCGTATAAGGAGCGTACAGGTGGAGGTATACCTCCATTCATTCCTAACCTCGGCTTAGATTGAGATAATTGGTCAAATTCACGCCCCAGTCGTTTTACCACCGATTAAAGAAACACAGTACCACTTGAATAGAAGACTGGTTAGGCCCCTGCCAAGTAGTTGTTCTTCGTCGAACCCTGATGATGATGATGATGATGATATAAATGTTTGATAAACCTGTTTTATCACATAGGTGTACCTGTCACTATAACATTACTTGAACACAGTGTTTAACCTTTTAAAGCCTAGCGGTAACTTTACGTACCACCAGGTTTAAGATTAAAAAATTCTACGTGGTGCCCACATTGCGTTTATGTGCTTTGTACGGATCTCAGAACAAACAGCAACTTTTGCCTTATAAAACATTAAGAGACTGGTTTTTATAACCGAAGTGGAGAGTGTTTACAGCGCGGTACGCACTGAGTCCTTATATAAAACAGATCCGCTTCGTCTTTAAAGGGTTAATGTAATTATTGTGTGCTGGGAACTAAAAGTAATTAAGGGTTCCTGCTACCGACCCCTTCCCAGGCGGCACAGGAGAAAGATTAGTGCCCCGTGAAGGGTCGCATTTTCCATCTTGAGACACACCAGTCAAAGGTCCTGCACTGTTCCACAGTTTACTGACACAAACCGAGAATAATTTGTCTGTCAATAGAGGCAGATTTCCACGGACTGAAACGGCTGTTTACCGAACACATATGCAGTGCCGACAGACTGGGGTGAAGCCGGTACAAAATTACCGGGACACAGCGGTCCGGAAAGGGGCCCGGGGCCCGACTATGTTGCATATGTTTTTGTCTTCATCGGTAGTGTCATCACTTGTCGATTGTACAAACTAAGACTTTCAGAACAAACCCAAGTCACTCTGAAAATTAGAGTCTTTCCAATTTAATGTAAATATTTGTATTCGCCCTGTCCTTCTTGGGGGGGGGGGCCGAAAAAAATGTTTTCACCGAGAACTGAGCCTGATTTCGGCGGCCCTGTCCATATGTACAGTGTTGTATGTCTATGTACATGCGCTTATGTGCGTAGCGTATATATTCATAGATGTGTGTTTATATTCCAAACTGTGAAACGTTTCCTGGCCTAAACGATTTTGAATATTCGTGTAACAAGCTACCGTGTAGTCACGTTAAGGTTTGTTTCATCATCAAATAAGGTAACACCACAACAGCAGACATGTGCAAGTTTGAAATTCATAAAAAGGATGTGGTAAAACGTATATAGATCTGTACACCTATGCGTAACACTTGGGAGACCCAGGCATAGATGGGAGGATAATATTAAAACAGATCTTCAATAAGTGGGATTTGGGGGGCATGGAGTGGATTCAACTGGCTGAAGATAGGGACAGGTGGCGGGCTCTTGTGAATATGGTAATAAACCTCCGGGTCCCATAAAATGCGGGGAATTTCTTGACTATCTGAGAAACTGTTAGCATCTCAAGAAGGCCTCTGTTCCATGGAGTTAGTTAGTTAGTTAGTTAGTTAGTTAGTTAGTTAGTTAGTTAGTTAGTTAGTTATGTATTCTGTATATTCTGTAAGTCATGTCAACTGCACGCTGCTTAAAACAGATGTTGCTTTATGACGGAAACAAAAGCGTTTATACGACTCGTTAGCTCTGTCGCCTCATCCTACGAAAAGTACTCGTCATCCCAGGTAATTAGTACGTAGCCGCTGCCTTCCTTCCGTCAGTGTCTTTTTATTGTGATATTAACAACAGATTTCGTATTTCTTTAAACAAAAAGTGAGGTGGAATTAGTCTGGTAGATAGTTGCTTTTTCGTATTAAACAGCAGCTCCACAAAGCAAGTGTCTTCTCCAGGATCTGTTAATCAGTGGTGTAGGTACCCCGCCTCCCGAGCTTCAGTGATTCAAAGCTCTTCACTTACGTTTTACATTTGAAAGTCTCTGCATTGGGTGAGATTTTATCTCTGACACACACACACACACACACACACACACACACACACACACACACACACACACACACACACACACACCTAATGTCCATTTAATATTCAGTTTCATAAAAGAACTGACAAATTTTTCATGTTGCTTGTATGAAACTTGACTTAGATGGATGTCATAAACAAGTTGTCGTATTCTACATGCACCACTTATTTATTCATCTCTTAAAAACTCCAAACATGACGATAGTGGAAAGCTTTTGGTTAGGCGTGGAAATTTCCCAAGTGCTGTAAATTCAGGTTTGTTGATATTATCTATACAAATACATAAGCAACCCCCCAGTTTTTATCTATAACATTTCGTGGTAAATTTTCCGCGGAAATTAACCCTTTAAAAACGAACTTTATCTGTTTTATATAAGGACTCAGTGCGTACCGCGCTGTAAACACTCTCCACCTCGGTTATAAAAACCAATCTCTTAATGTTTTATAAGGCAAAAGTTTCTGTTTGTTCTGAGATCCGTACAAAACACATAAACGCAATGTGGGCACCACGTAGAGTTTTTTAATGTTAAACCTGGTGGTACGCAAAGTTACCGCTAGGCTTTAAAACGTTAAATGTGAGGAGATATCAGACTTGGTTAGGTTGGTAGCCCTGCTGCTGGTTATTCTAAAAGTCTGATGTTCAGATCTCAGTTTGGGGTTTGGGTACGCTCACTGAGGGTTGTATTGGCCCGTCGCTCCAACATCCGCCTCTACGCACGTACGTAATTTAGCTGCTGAAAGCGGTTAGAAGAGGCTAGCAACAAATTCTGCCCATAACCTCTGTAGAAGGTCTGTATTGAAGACTCAAGTCTTCTGTGCTCTGAAGCGTTGTCGACTGGTAAATAATTACGAGTGTTTCGGAGTAGTTTAATGCTGTCATCTTCAGGGTTAGGCACTGTTTTGTCCCGAATATGAAAGGAATGTTGTTCTCCGAAACCTCCGTAACTGTGTACGTAATGTCGCACCGTAACGTTCCTGAAGACTGTAATCTTCGTTAGTAGTTCTGCCATAACCTCAACCCTCGCAAGAAATTTTTATAACAGCCACCAATGCACTAGACGAAATACGTGTATAATGTACACTAAATACGTGTCTAATGTACACTAAATACGTGTATAATGTACACTAAATACGTGTATAATGTACACTAAATACGAGTATAACGTACACTAAATACGTGTATAATGTACACTAAATGTGTGTATAACGTACACTAAATACGTGTATAACGTACACTAAATACGTGTATAATGTACACTAAATGTGTGTATAACGTACACTAAATACGTGTATAACGTACACTAAATACGTGTATGATGTACACAAAATACGTGTATAATGTACACTAAATACGTGTATAATGTACACTAAATACGAGTATAACGTACACTAAATACGTGTATAATGTACACTAAATGTGTGTATAACGTACACTAAATACGAGTATAACGTACACTAAATACGTGTATGATGTACACTAAATGTGTGTATAACGTACACTAAATACGTGTATAACGTACACTAAATACGTGTATGATGTACACAAAATACGTGTATAACGTACACTAAATACGTGTGTAACGTACACTAAATACGTGTATAACGTACACTAAATACGCATATAACGTACACTAAATACGTGTATAACGTACACTAAATACGCGTATAACGTACACTAAATGCGTGTATAACGTACACTAAATAGGATTAAATATGTTTCGACAAACAAATTGTCATCCTCAGAGGGTTCGTCACAAAGGAATACAGGAACTTGACACCACGCCACACAACGCGTCGCACGCGCTGCAGCAGGATGAGACGCACACGTGATCGACGCAGGTGCTTCTGTCTGCAGTCCACATGTCCCAAAACAGCTACATACACCGGCAGTGTATTGTTCTACCTTTTTAATATTGTAACATTGTATTATTGCGAACTATGATGTAGTTTTTATGTTTTGAGCTTTTAATGTGTGATTTTTTAACGTGTAAATTGACGGAATATTCTTGTGTTCCTTTGTGATGAACCCCCTGAGGATGACAGCTTGTTGTCGAAACATGTGTAGGCGTCTTTAGTATACATTAATATGTATTTTTAATGACCTGTACTCATCACCAAATATTATTCGGGTAATCAAATCGAGAAGAATGAGATGGGCGGGGCATGTAGCGCGTATGGGGGGAGAAGAGAGGTGCATACAAGATTTTTGTGAGGAGACCTGAGGGAAGGCGACCACTTGGGAAACCCAGGCGTAGAAGGGAGGATAATATTAAAATGGATCTTCAAGAAGTTGGATGTGGGGGCATGGACTGGATTGAGCTGGCTCAGGATAGGGACAGGTGGCGGGGTGTTGTGAATGCGGTAATGAACCTCCGGGTTCAATAAAATGCGGGTAATTTCTTGAGTGGGTAAGAAACTGTTAGCTTCTCAAGAAGGCCTCTGTTCCATGGAGTTAGTTAGTTAGTTAGTTAGTTAGTTAGTTAGTTAGTTAGTTAGTTAGTTAGTTAGTTAGTTAGTTAGTTATGTATTTTATGTAGTGAATTTTTCGGTTGCTTAAAGACCGTGACAAGACGCACGGTGCCTGTAATACCAAGTTTGCAAGAAACATATTGTTGTTACGCGAAGAAAGCTTCCGTGAACAGAATGGTGCAAATCTGCAGATAAGGGGGTCTGGAATTAAAGTTGTTTTAGCAATGTGCAGAGAATCAGCGAAGGGTGAAGAGGAGTGCACGAAGGTATGTATGTATGTATGTATGTTTGTATGTATGTACGACAGTATATCAATCAATCATCCTGTGATTTCAGTGCAGTCCGCCGCCTAGCATCCAGCGTGCCCTCATTTGTAGGCACAACAAAGCCAACCTCTCTCTACGTATGCATGATCTTGGGTTGTTATAAACTCCCCGCGTCTTCGTTGCTTTTCAAATAACCAGTTCGCAGAATGAAATGCGTAGCTGCTTGTTTTATTTGCAGTCCTGTACTTGTGCTTCTTTTTGTGCTGGTTGCTCATATATGAAAACACTCAGCACTCCCTTTAATTCGCAGAGTTCCGCGACGTTAACCACGCGTGTTTATGATATGCGAGACTGTTTACAGGTTGAAGCTTGAAGTTCATCTGGGTACGTTTAATAAATTTAGCTCCTATCTCACGGAAAACACTGTCCCTAGATTACAAAGACCAGCCGATCAGTGATGTTTGTGGAAACATAAGCTGTTAACAATTAAGTAAATCTATGAAAACCCACCAGTTACATTTCTGTTTAGGCAGTTAAGAAATATTTGTTGGTAACAATCAAGTAACGTGCATATTGGCACGATGTGTTTGGTCACAGTCAAGATTGGTATGGTACAACAGATGTCAGTGTCTTTAACCCTCTAAAGACGAAAGGTAATCTGTTTTATATAAGGACTCAGTGCGTACCGCGCTGTAAACACTCTCCACTTCGGTTATAAAAACCAGTCTCTTAATGTTTTATAAGGCAAAAGTTGCTGTTTGTTCTGAGATCCGTACAAAACACATAAACGCAATGTGGGCACCACGTAGAATTTTTTAATGTTAAACCTGGTGGTATGTAAAGTTACCGCTAGGCTTTAAAAGGTTAAAGACGAAGCGTAT
>BLKM01000302.1:176273-211774 GCA_013340265.1 Coptotermes formosanus
CCCCCCCCCCCCCCCCCCCGACCCTGTAGCTATATATATGTTGCTTGATTTTAAAAAATCGTGTTATATAATTCATGCTGTAAGCACAACATAACACTGTCTGCAACTGCATTTATATACATACGAATTTAACTACATGTTCCGAAACTCACAGTGTCCTGTCTTCTTGTTCTTTTAATTTACTAATTTATTTTCAAAATTCTAATGTACTGGTCATCAGCCTATTTCAGTGGCTGATTTCGGCTGAAGGGTAAATGACGTCAAACTTCTGATACCGTAATGTCTACAAAATTTGTGTTTTTTTAAATTTCGGGTTTTTGCGTTTGGGGAGGTTGCAGTCCGGCAGCCCCCGCCCCCTTCGGTGCGCCCCAGTATGGATGTTAAAACTTACCTGACTGTGATCTCGGTTTCTGCTTATCTTTTTGTTACAGGCTTCATAATCGCTAATTGTAGCCGAAACATGTAGCCATGAATAGTCCCGTTGCTACGTACTTTAAGTGACTTGCTAACAGTAAATGTCACTGGACCCTGTAAACAGCTGTGCAACTGCGGGGTTCTCGTAGATCTGTTTAACTGTAAACGGTGTATGTTACCGCAAATATAGCTGATGGACTGAAGTGCGCATATCTGTATTCGGACTACGAAAAACATCGCGAAAATGTCGCTCACAGAATCAACCAATAGCGACAGTGCATGTGCCCAGTTGTGTCCGGAGTGCAAGACGTTTCATGCAACAGGCATACAATTGAACAGTCTCTGTTTCCAGCGTATTAACACGTTTCAGGGCATTAACCTTTTAAAGCCTAGCGGTAACTTTACGTACCACCAGGTTTAACAGTAAAAAATTCTACGTGGTGCCCACATTGCGTTTGTGTGTTTTGTACGGATCTCAGAACAAACAGCAACTGTTGCCTTATAAAACATTAAGAGACTGGTTTTTTTTATAACCGAAGTGGAGAGTGTTTACAGCGCGGTACGCACTGAGTCCTTATATAAAACAGACACACTCCGTCTCTTAAAGGGTTAAATTCTTCGTCACAAGCGTGATTTCAGCCTTCCGCCGCGGTGTAAATTTAAGATCTGCTTTCGTCGGGGGTGTTACGCAATCTCCGCTTCCTAATATCCCAGAAGAGCGAAGACGTCACTTACATATTGACAAATTTACTTACTTCCCGACGGAAACAAGGTTTTATTTCCTTACAAACACCGGTTGGTTAATGCTCTTTAAAAGACGGTGCTTTGTTTTGTAACAAGCGTAAGAAACACCCAAAATGCGTAGCTTTCGAATGCGGAAGTAGAGGGTGTGTACGATAACTACTTTTGCTTATAAGAAGTAGAATTTGTTGTCCGTGTGATGATTATATCGACAGCGGTGAGGTCATTCGGGCGTGGCGGGGAGAAGCAGGTACGGAGTTACGGTTAGAATTTCTGTGGGAGTTGATTACTTTGGAAACTAAGTGTACATGAGAGGATAATATTAAATTTTTTTTTTTTTTGAAAAATAATTCTTGAAGCTATTCAATTCATTGAACTTCATCACTATGCGATCTTATGGCAGGGTTTTGTCGTAATTGTGACGAAACTAAGAGTTCAAAAAGTCTCAGATATTTTTAATGAGACAAAAATTTTTTAAGTTGGTAATGTTAGTTAAAACACGGTAGACGTCAAGGTAGTCTTGTTCCTAGCAAGCTGTATGTCTGATACTTCAGTCGTAGTGCGTACAAACGAGCAGAATTCACATCTTCAGCGGTCTTGGTCTGCCGATGAAGACCCCATCATGTGTGACGCTGAACCGTGAATAACCACCCTCCTTCTTCGCGCCCCTCATCCTTGTATCATGCTTCACCCCTTGCTCAGCTTCTGTCATTAACCCCAACGTAATTACGTTGGTTATATCCACGTTAATGGGGTGGAAATGGCAAGGAGTGCCGTACATGCATGCAGTAATAGGCGTATGGGCTGGGAGCATAACTTTCAGTCGATAATACAGCAGTGCGGCAAAGATTGCAGAGTTCAGAACAGTCTGGGTCCGAGATCATGTTACAGCACATTGGTGATTACGCCATAGCAAACATGACACGGAGTGTTCGTGTTTCACAAAACTGCGGAGTACAGATGTGACCACGTCGCTGAGTCTCTCGCTCGTTGTGTGTCGCGTTCGTTTGTGTACTACAAGAAACGAACGTCCGACGATCCCATCTGGTTTGTAGATTTTGCCTGTCAAGACGGCTGCGAGTATCTCGGATGCCAGTTTTTCGATTGAGTAAAAGATCAGTATAAGTACGTCCTCCCACCGCAGCCCACTGTGAACATTTTTAGTCGAAAACAAGGCAGACAATGTGCGAGTAATGTAACATTGAGGGGACTTTGCCGAACAAATTTCCGGGCATGACAATTAAACCTTTTGCGCGCTGTATTATATTGTCATCTGTGGCCTGTCTGGTTCTACCATATTTTTCCACATTATTCCATAAACGGCAGGATTTTCGAAAAAAAAAATTAACTTAAAATGTGTGTTTTGACTTCTCTACAGCTTTTTCTATGAAACATTTCTCATTCTAAGAATAATTCAGCGAGATATTATCATAAATGTACGTACGTCATCATGTAAAGCGCCCGTTGTTCTTGTCAGATTTTAATGACACTTGAAGTTTTCTCGACGTATTTTCGAGGAATACTCAAATATCAGATTTCATGAAAATCCATCCAGTGGGAGACGAGTTGTCCCATGCGGACGGACGGACATGAATAAGCTAATATTTTTTTTTCGCAATTTTGCAAACGCGCCTAAAAACGGAACGCATTAAAAATAAATAAAATATAAGCCACATATACTTGTCAATGGGCAGTATTACTGGCAACATTATATAAACTATCCCCGCTGTCAGTCTGTATTTCCAAGTTCAGCTGTTTTCATTTAAATACAAAAGAAAAATTTGTGGTACGCTGAAATAGTTCAATTTTATTTACTGACACGCCAGCAAAAAGTTGGAGAACCCCTGTGACAGCAGGTGCCAGCAGTAAACCAATCTTAAATTTATCTACACGCTATATAAAAATACAATTTTTTTTCTCACACAAGACACTGTGTACGCCGTTGGTTAATGGTGTTCATGGACACAATCGCTCTTCAATGTAAGAAGTATACAAAACACGTAAATGCACTGTGGGTGACAAACGATGATTATGTTTTAATGTCAAAGCAGCCGGTATACACAGTAACCAGAGTGCCGCACGTTAACAAGATGGCGTAGACGTGTCTGACTGGATATACACGCTGTGTATCCCTCCGCGCACAAGCGACGTGAGAGTGCAGGAAGTAAATGAATGGCGTTTGGAGTGCGGGGAAGACGCGTCTGTCTGGGTGCATATGTAAACAGCGCTTGCAGATATCATGCCTGTGCTATTGTTGGTGGGCGGAGAGGAGCAAACGCGCGTATTGAAACACTAGAAATGACTTCCAGTAATGAGAATGTTTTGCATGTTTCGGTATGGAAGACGCGCTGTTCTTATGGTCTGTGTACACAAAAGAGAACTCGGTGTGTGGGGATTTTTAGCTGTGAGTGGAAACTGCAGCATTCATGGGTCGTGACTCATATGCATTAGCGCATTCAGGGATTCTGGTAGTTTAGAATTTCTGCTGAAAGAGAATTTGTGTTTGTACATAAAACTATGTTTGATGTATGTATGTATGTATGTATGTATGCATGTATGTATGTATTTATGTACTTGTATGACTGCAGCGAGGTAATTAAATCTCTTGAAATTTATAAATATGCTTATATGTGTGTATACGCACGTGTGTATGTGTGTACGCGTATGTGTAAGTGCGTGTGCACTTGTTAAGAAGTGTCGGTTTATTTCCATCAACCCGTGTCAACCGTTCACAAAATGTAGGCATGAATAAACGACTGCTTTTTCATGGCACCAGCACCTGACATTCGTACCTGTAAGTGGAACGAACGCAAATAAGCGTACCTATTCTTCGCCAGGGATATTGTTCTTTCCTGTCGCTATTACAGTATATAGTATCTAGATACAGAACAATAATTTTACCTGTTGTTTTGTATGGGTGTGAAACTTGGTCTCACACTGAGGAAGGAACAGAGACTGAGGGTGTTCGAGAATAGGGTGCTGAGGAGGATATTTGGGCCTAAGAGGGACGAGGCGACAGTGGAGTGGAGAAAACTGCATAACGAGGAACTTAATGAACCGTACTCATCACCAAATATTATTCGGGTAATCAAATCGAGAAGAATGAGATGGGCGGGGCATGTAGCACGTATGGGGAAAAAGAGAGATGCACACAGGATTTTGGTGGGGAGACCTGAGGGAAGGCGACCACTTGGGAGACCCAGGCATAGAAGGGGGATAATATTAAAATGTATCTTCAAAAAGTGGGATGTGGGGGGCATGGATTGGATTGAGTTGACTCAGGATAGGGACAGGTGGCGGGCTGTTGTGAATGCGGTAATGAACCACCGAGTTCCATAAAATGCGGGGAATTTCTTGACTAGCTGAGATACTGTTAGCTTCTCAAGAAGGTCTCTGCTCCATGTAGTTAGTTAGTTAGTTAGTTAGTTAGTTAGGTAGTCAGTCAGTCAGTCAGTCAGTCAGTCAGTTAGTTAGTTAGTTAGTTAGTTAGTATCTAGATTTCAAAGAAGGAAGACCAATTAAGAAATTGTTTTTACTCGTGAAGTCTAACAAAAACAGTCCCATTAACGAGGACTAATCACACCGCAGTGCTTGGTGCTCCTGTCCGCATCTCCGCATTTTACGACGCGTTACTTACCAGCGAACAGTGACCTCCAGTGCACCAAAAACTGTAGCAAGACATACTGCAACATACCGCGTCAGCATGTGGCGGTGCAAATAATACGGCTTTTTAATTAATGATAAAACGCTCCGAATACGTCGCATGTAGACAGGCAGACGCAGCTGTGACGTCACACTGACAACATCTCCGCCGCCCGAGAGCCGAAACGCGATTTACTGTATTTATGTTTTCGTTCAGTGTGTTATTTATTTCAGTGGTGACGCAACGTTCAGAACAAGAGAGCCATTTATTTCTAGTTCCTTGTGTGTTATCGCCTGTTCGTTTCAGTGGTTATCTGCCTGCTGTCGACATGGTGACCATCTAACACGCATGAGGGGTCCAAACTGGTTTCCAAATGTTTGGTATGTTGTGTGTCTCTGACCGTAACTTAAATTTGGCTACGGCTTTCTGTGTCTTTCGTTCGTGGGAATGCTGACTGTCCGTCGAGTAATTTACCGCACTTGCTGCTGCTTACGTGCCTCTTGACTGTATACATTAACCCTTTAAAGACGAAGCGTATCTGTTTTATATAAGGACTCAGTGCGTACCGCGCTGTAAACACTCTCCACTTCGGTTGTAAAAACCAGTGTCTTAATGTTTTATAAGGCAAAAGTTGCTGTTTGTTCTGAGATCCGTACAAAAAACATAAACGCAATGTGGGCACCACGTAGAATTTCTTACCTTTAAACCTGGTGGTATGTAAAGTTACCGCTAGGCTTTAAAAGGTTAAGTACATTACATCACAGATAGCTAGAACACTGTCACATGTAGCATTTATGAAGCAGACTAAAGTTGCTGTTAACCTTTTAAAGCCTAGCGGTAACTTTACGTACCACCAGGTTTAACATTAAAAAATTCTACGTGGTGCCCACATTGCGTTTATGTGTTTTGTACGGATCTCAGAACAAACAGCAACTTGTGCCTTATAAAACATTAAGAGACTGGTTTTTATAACCAAAGTGGACAGTGTTTACAGCGCGGTACGCACTGAGTCCTTATATAAAACAAACACGCCTCGTCTTTAGAGGGTTAATATCTATTTATATATTTATTTATATATTAGCCCCTAAAATGTAAACACGCCATAATTCGTAACTGGTACTACTCATGAAACAGTACTGGGATTATGGAATCAGTGATTATGGGATGGGTAGTGCAGGTAGCATGGGAGGAATGAGAAATCTATGTGAAACTTGATCAGAAAACCCTAAGGAAATATAGTACGTATTTGGAAGACCTAGGTAAAAGTAAATTTCACCCTATAACTTGCCACGAAGGGAGGGTGGGGGAGTAGAGGTATAGTTCTACTCATTCTTTAACCTCAGGGCTAAATGTGGGTGGGTGGTAAACGCCACGTTCCGGCAACTTCACCCCCGGAAAAAAAAACAGACCGTAACCGTCGAATAGCAGGATGTTTTGTGCCCAGAGCAGGTCTTGGCGTTTTGGAGAAGAGAAAAATTTGTTACCCTTAAATAAATGTGATTCTAAATACGCTCTGTCCTAAATACATTGTATTTCTAAACACTTAAACGTGTCATTAGAGTAAGCGTCTAGAAATGCTTCGGTATTGCCTGCGGCACGTCAGTGCATGTAGGCGCCCGTATGTTACAGCGTTCAGTCGATTCACTGAGTTCTGCGTTAAATATGAAACACTGCGGTGTGTTCGTGTACGTACGCCCAAGTATGTATTGCGTTTTAAAATGGCTCGGCCCTAAGGTCGCTCCTTTGTAGCGCGTTACAACTACCTGCTGACGTAAACCGCCATAAAGTGCCGTCCACGAACCTGAAGGTGTCATGACCCTGTAGAACAAGAATTCACAACCCACGGTCATAAAAACTTCAGTACTTAACAACTTAACTTCATTCAGAAACAAAATATAAATTAGAAGTTGAAGTATTCTGTATAAATCTTGTCTTAAATATGTTCATTTTTAATATTATACCACAAATGTGCGGTGATTTTCTGAGGTGTTGAATGGTTAGTCTGTACTCTTTTGGTTGCGAGGTCAAAACGATTTGTGGTTTTGAGTCGTGGACAAGAAGTTTTAGGGCAACCGCGTTTAAACCACATTGGTAAGTTCGCTTTAATACACGGATCACAAATTTCTGTGCGTCAGGTCGCCATGGCGGCTAAATTTTGCGTGGTGGCGCCACATATTTGTGTGGTGGCGCCAAATATTTGTGTGGTGGCGCCACATATTTGTGTGGTGGCGCCACATATTTGTGGGTCATCAGAATGGAACTGTCTTCATGTCACCGTTCTGGCGTCTTGAATTTTGGGGTTACTTCTAGGTTTTTTTTTGTAAAATTTGTGCACCCCTGTTGTAATAACAATGAGAGACTCACACAGTACATTTATAAATTTCGTGTAGTTCTGATTTTACCATCATTTAGTAACAGGGGTACCAAATCAAGGGCTGTACACATTTTTATTTAAAGCCTAGCGATAACTTTACGTACCACCAGGCTTAACTTTAGTCAATTCTCCATGGTGCTCACATTGCGTTTATGTGTCTTTACTTATCTGGGAACAGTCTGCAACTTTTACCAGACACGTCACCAAATGATTGCTATTTTAAACCGAGGTGGAGAGTGTTTACTGTGCGGTACGCGCTGAGTCTTTATATTAGACAAAATGCGTTTCGTCTTTAAAAGGTTAACCTTATAATATATTTATTCCAACGAATTTCACGTATACTTATTAATAACTCTTTATTATATTGTAGTAATTTGTGCTACGTGTTTCGGCCCGCAGACGCCATCTTTAGGGAAAACGCTGATACCGCATGGGAGGTTACCATTGCATGGGCCGGCTGATTCGTGCTATCTAGGCCTCTTTGTGAGAACGGTACAAAACACACAAAGACGCAGGATGCAGTGTCCTCAGTGGTGCAGCACCCGCTGTTAGTTGTAACTCCGTTCTTAACAACTGAGTTATACTTTGCAGATGCAGTGCGCATTCAAACCCCCACAGCAGTCTTGCAAGTTGGCGGGCAGCAGTAGGATGGTTGCCCGCGTCACTGCAGGACTGTGTGGGACGTCACGTTACGACTACTGTTAATGAGAAAAGCCGCTCAAACAGATGTTTCGTGGGTCTGTATCCTTCGTCAGCATAATAACTGCATAAAAATTGAAGTTTTCGTGAGTACCACACTTCCTTCTCTCCACCCAGACAAGTTAAACTTGTCAGTTGCAGCGAATTCCCCCCCCCCCCCCCCCCCGTCAGCAACGCAATGAATTAATCTAAAAATCTTTAACCGCCAAAGAATAGGATCATTTATCAGCTTTAAGGTTCTCCTGTAGAAGAGTAGTGCTTAGAAGGCCATTAATCTTCTATGATTTATCCAAAAGAATTTTCTGTGTTATTTAACTTTTTTTATTTTTTGGTCCATTGCCTTTTCTCAGTTACGCAGTTAACCTTTTAAAGCCTAGCGGTAACTTTACGTACCACCAGGTTTAACGTTAAAAAATTCTACGTGGTGCCCACATTGCGTTTATGTGTTTTGTACGGATCTCAGAACAAACAGCAACTTTTGCCTTATAAAACATTAAGAGATTGGTTTTTATAACCGAAGTGGAGAGTGTTTACAGCGCGGTATGCACTGAGTCCTTATGTAAAACAGATACGCTTTGTGTTTAAAGGGTTAACTACGCTGTAAACACCTCAGCAGCCCACCACAAATCTGTTAGGAAATATCAAATTCCTGTTTTAGCTGTCCCGCGGAACGTACTTGGTGTCGGTCAGTCAGGTGCGCAGTATCATATCATCTCGGTTTAACACGTGAAACATCACTGTGTGTACAAACACTCACAAAAGTTTCGAAAGCAAACTGCTTTCGAAACTTTTGTGAGTGTTTGTGTTCAGTGATAATGGAAAACGTCATGGTTCGTATTAGTGACGTTTCAGGTGCGTTGTGTTCCACTTTGGGATTGAGCTGAGTCAATAAATTCCCCGCATTTTGTGGAACCCGGAGGTTCATTACCGCATTCACAACAGCCCGCCACCTGTCCCTATCCTGAGCCAGCTCAATCCAGTCCATGTCCCCCATCCCACTTCTTGAAGATTCGTTTTAATATTATCCTCCCATCTACTCCTGGGTCTCCCAAGTGGTCGCCTTCCCTCAGATCTCCCCACCAAAATCCTATACGTGCTACATGCTCCGCCCATCTCATTCAACTACAGGAAGGAGAAAACATTTTGTTTTGTTGTATGTGATATTGTTTCTTTGAATACTTTACAATGCCTGTGATGGCTTTTCATGAAAAGCGGGCGTGTGGCAACGTTGTATACCGTACAGTATACAGACCCGATCGTGATTCTCTTTGTTTGTCCATTTCGCGTATCAGTTTCGAAGCTGCATAACCACAGCAGTTGATAGAGCATCTTAAGACAGACGACCAACCGACTGATGGCTTATCACCGTCGTTTTGATTTCTGTTTCACTCTTGTTAGAAGATCGGCCGCACTGCAGCTATTTGGATACTCACGGTGCGCGCGAGTGTTAGGGGACGCAACTGCATTGAGAGTTTGAAATGACGCATGCGCCCTGACCTCTGATGTCACTTAGTATTTGTGTAATCGATTGTTTCCATTGACGCATCATTAATTTACGTTGACACTAATTGTGCAGACACTAGACGGTGTTTAGTAATTAATAAGGCGGCACTCAAAGAACAGCATCAGACGTTGCATATTTATGAACCTGTGTAACTTCTTGGAAGAATTATATTAAATATTTTGTTATTTAAATTACAGGTATTCAGTATAATTGCAACGTGATGTACCACAGGGTGATCGGTTTAAAGTCCTATTCAAATGCAGTTCCTGTGTTATATTTCACTCGACACAAAATACAAATACAGTGGAACCCGGTTATAACAACATCGGTTTACACGACATCCCGTCTATAGCGTCAGATATTCTGTGGTACCAATTAATTCGTTACTGCTAACCGTAACATTGTTCTGCTCTGTTATAAAAACACTCGTTTATAACGACACAAAATAGTCAGTCCATTTCATGACGTTATAACGTTTTTACAAAGCGCGTTGTTGGAAGTGTCCTTCACTGTGCTGATCGCACGTATCAGCCATCTTGTCCTGTTTCCAGAGACCTCTGTAGGAGTTTCCTCTTTCATGCTGCCTTTGATATTTTCAGTACTCATTGTCAGTCTGCCTGTGCGTTTTGTGTTACTCTCCTACGTGATTCGTTTAAGAACCCCATAAAAACGAGGCAGACTTGATAAATTCGGGCACCTGAAAGGTCGCTTTTCCCCCGAAGTCCCTCTGTCACCGAAAAAAAAAAATTCCTTCAACACACCTGTTGATGTCCCATCCACCTTGCTGAATCTAGCAGCTTTGCATCTTTATTTGTAACCCACAGTTTTTTTGTCGTGTAGTTTCTTTAATGTCCCGCGGACAAAACGCGTCCGCAGGTTAGTATCCAACGGTAGCCATCGGACGTCGTTTGTCTACCGGGTGATAGCAGCTCTTTGAATTGGACGCCCGGGTAGGTGTTGTCCCTCCCCTTCACTTGAAGCGGGAAGCAGATTCGGTTCCCTTAACCTTTTAAAGCCTAGCGGTAACTTTACGTACCGCCAGGTTTAACATTAAAAAATTCTACGTGGTGCCCACATTGCGTTTATGTGTTTTGTACGGATCTCAGAACAAACAGCAACTTTTGCCTTATAAAACATTAAGAGACTGGTTTTTATAACCGAAGTGGAGAGTGTTTACAGCGCGGTACGCACTGAGTCCTTATATAAAACAGATACGCTTCGTCTTTAAAGGGATAAAACTGTTCGCGCCGTGCACGGTCTTGCTCAGCACAGTCAGTTCATTACACCAACTGAACTAACAGCCATACTCACACATAAGTGCCATACATAACGCTGCGACATGTTTCGGTGCCAGTACACCACCTCAGGGAGCACAGGGTGCCAAATCTAAAATCAGCCGTCACTGACAGGCCACTGTGTGGCGCCACAGTCTGTCGTGTGTGAATATTACAGTGAATTTGGTTGGGGTAATAAACTGACTCTGTTCATTCCAGTAACATTGTGCATCGGTTTGAGATGGAATATCGGGATTGTTTTAGAGAGATCTAAGTTGTCTTTCCACGATGTGACAAAATGGAATTTAAAGGCAAGAAATAATTTAAACTCACAGAAAACAACTGCTTGTGCATTACAAAATAAATTAATCCTGCGTTATTTGGTGTTGTCACGGAGTCAGTTCTTCTGGTATTTGACGCCGTGCGGTTTCCAACGTTTCGAAAGGATTGTAGTGACTTTATCTGATTTCTTTTCCTGTTTCCCCCCCCCCCCTTGATAACGAAGTCGCTGCATTCCTTCCAAACGTCGGGAAACACACAGCGTCACATCCCAGAAGACTTGGGTCCAAATATATCCCGGGTAGAAGGCAAAATTTCTTTAATTTTACGACGAGAGGCACGCGCCTACATTTAGCAAGATGCTTTGCAAGGGTTTATGTCAAGACAGCTGTTTCCATCTGTAGCAGTCATATTTCTTTATGTGTGCTACAGATTGGCTACACTTTTCGTAGCCTATAATTGACCATGGAATGACGTCACGATGTGCCTCACGCATTTCTATAGTTATTATAAAAAGAGTAGGGTAATAACTGGTGAATGAAACAGTTGAATTATTGTGTGACAGCACCCAGTCTGTTACGGACGTGTTCACCGCTCCTCCACGCATATGCCAGTTTAGATACGACTACAAAATGCCTCCATAGAATGTTGTATACGAGACACCCCAGTCTCTGTGTTTGTAATAATTCTATTGTAAGATATGTTTCTAGCATTACCCGCCCGCCCTTCCCAGTCTCTGTACTTTCTACGAGCCCTCATCCAGGATGCAGTAATGTCAAGGACAAATTGTGAATTGTGTGATTGCTCGTACGTTATATTAGGCATGGCTCTTGTGCGATGTACAGTACAAATGCCGTCTGTAAATAGTACACTCTTTGTCAAATAGTTGTAGATGTTTCTTGCTGTCTGAAATCAGATGGCTCAGAAAAGTACTTGGACCCAGCATCTGAACCAAGTGTGAAGTGGGGGAGAACTCCGATGCCAAAATTATTCGGCGATGCTGTAGTCTCTTGCGGCCGATCCCAGTGGCCACGCCGTCTAAAGCGTGGGTCTGCGGCCGTTCGCTTGCTGGGATTGCGGGTTCGAATCCTACCGAAGCCATGGATGCCTGTCTCTTGTGAGTGTTTGTGTGTTGTGAGGTAGAGGTCTCTGCGTCGGGCTGATCACTCATCTAGAGGAGTCCTACTGAGTGTGGTGTGTCTGAGTGTGATCGTGAAGCCTCGGTAATAAGGGGGCCCTGGCCCACTGGGGGCTGTTGCGCCATTGAGAAAAGGATAGTCTGTTACAAAGTACGTTTGTATCTGCTTGATTAAATACCATACGTGAATGGATAAGGGGGGAGTGGCGATATAACTCCAAGGATTCTTAACCTCGGCACTAGATGGAGGTGAGTGGCCAGGTTCACGCCCCCCCCCCCCCCCACAAAAAAGCCCCTGGTACGCACTGAACGGGAAGCTCGGCGAGCCCCCACAACTTGTCTGGACACTGTGCGGAGCAGACCCTTGCTTCTTGCGGGAATCGAACCTTGAACGTTCAGGTGTCGAGCCCCCAGCGTGCCCACAGTGTTGCTGTGTGCCTGGGGCTGTGGACTGGGCGTTTCGCTCGGCTTCGTGGTTTTGTGTTCGACTCCTCTGTTTACTGGTCTCGTGTATTGACGGGTATTGCGAAATATAGATATAACTTAACTCTGACAGACGGACTCGGCCTGTCTTACATAGCATCTCGAAACCGGCAAGAGAGAGAGAGACAGACAGACAGAGATGAATAATTTTTTAGGGGGGGGGGGGGGGGGGACTGGTGATAGACACTGCGTTTACTCTAAGTCAACTGATAGAAATTGTTAGGCTGTGCAGGTGCCCAGGCAGTGTCCATTTGTCCTTGTGGTACAGGTGGAACGCGACATTCTTCTGTTTTTTTTCTAACGGCGCAACAGCCCCCAGTGGGCCAGGGCTCCCTCATTATCGAGGCTTAATGATCACACTCAGACACACCCCACAGTCGGTAGGACTCCTCTGGACGAGTGATCGGCCCGACGCAGAGACCTATACCTGAAAACATACAACACTCAAAAGAGACATCCGTGCCTGCGATGGGATTCGAACCCGCAATTCCAGCAAGCGAACTGCCTCAGACCCACGCCTTACACCGCGCGGCCAGTGGGATCGGCATTATTCTAAGTACTATACAAAAATTTAGCATATACTTCGCAGGAAACACAGTAATGTGTGATCATTGCATAAACCAATGAGCTAATGCTGTTCATAAACACGTAAATTTAGTGTGTGAGTAACCAGCAGAGTAAATTAATGTTGTGGAATTATTCCATCGTCGAAGTGTTTAAATTAATTTAATAAATACACCGTTACATTTCTGGGTAAGACAAGACATCGGATAATTTGGTAATTAACCTTTTAAAGCCTGGCGGTAACTTTACGTACCACCAGGTTTAACATTAAAAAATTCTACGTGGTGCCCACATTGCGTTTATGTGTTTTGTACGGATCTCAGAACAAACAGCAACTTTTGCCTTATAAAACATTAAGAGACTGGTTTTTATAACCGAAGTGGAGAGTGTTTACAGCGCGGTACGCACTGAGTCCTTATATAAACCAGATACGCTTCGTCTTTAAAGGGTTAATATTACAGAGCAGAGGGGTAAGGTGACTGACAGAATTGTTAAGTATGCCAACTGGTGTTGTCTTATTACCTGAATATTTGTTTATCAAGCTGCTACGGTCCGCTGCTCCGTCAGTCTGTAGCGGGTTTTTGGAGGACCCGTGTGGGCTGAGTGTGAATAACAAACTACAGCTGTAATTAGTACGTTCTATTCTATCTGGGGCGCGGCCAGCTCCTTCCACATCCCTTCCGGTTCATTATGCACTAGCCGGTCCGCCCTGCGACACTGTATGAGCCGTGCTGCTGATGACGTCATTACCTACGTCATAAATAACAATTAATTATATGCGAAATCATCAATATCGCGTGGTCAATTGGACGAGGTTTTATTCGTTTCGTTTCGCAGTCCTTCCCTCTTCTACCTACTCACAGTAGGTGTCGAGGTTGTTTATTTTCACTTGATCATACTCGGACACACACCACAGTCGGTAGGACTCCTCTGGACGAGGGATCGGCCCGTCGCAGAGACCTCTACCTGACAACGCAAACACTGTACAAGACAAACATCCATGCCCCCGGTGGGAATCGAACCCGCGATCCCAGCAAGCGCTCGGCCGCAGACCCACGCCTTAGACCGCGCGGCCACTGGGATCGGTGATGTAGTTTTAATTCTGATTACAACTTGTCTGTTTAAATATAATATAAAAAGCAGTAGGCTTTACGTCTGTGCGTCTGATTGGTCGTGCAAGTTGCCCTGTTGGAACAGGACAAAGAAGAACACAGTCGTGACTGTAGCTATGGAATAACGTAGACTGCAAGGCGCGACCGCTGGCATGCTCAAACGATCCATTCGCGAGATCAAAGGTTGGCTTAAACCATTAAGGTATTGGGCATACTGTACTGTATATACCACCTGATTTAACATCTATAAAAATCTGTATTTTTTCCCCCACACTACTATATGTGCATTTCTTATGAACCTAAGAATAAACAGCGATTATTTCCCTAAACAGTTGTACCAGTCTCACTGCCTCAATGGAAACGCGCAGACTTTGTGTGAGTTAACAACTGGATTTTTATGTCTGTAATATATTTTGCCGTATATTGTATTTACATCAAATAATTCCATCAACAGGCTTCGAATTTATGGATCGCAGAAACATTTATTACTTAGCCTCTCTTACATGTTTCGACTTTGTCAGTTAGCTTCAGATAAATGCCATTTAAGATGGCCGAGAGGCCGAAACTTGTAGGAAAGGTTAAGTAACAAATGTTTCTGTGCTCCGTAACTGTAACGTTTTGGTGGAATTCTTTAACTTTCAAATATCACGTAGATAAGACGAAAGCTTCAGTCCACATGCACTCATATCAACACCGGACCGCACGGACAGCGTGAAGACGCTAAGATAACAGGCGGGAAGACATTAACTAACTAACTAACTAACGAACTAACTAACTCCATGGAACAGAGGCCTTCTTGAGAATCTAACAGTTTCTCAGCTAGTCAAGAAATTCCACGCATTTTATGGAACCCGGAGGTTCATTATCGCATTCACAAGAGCTCGCCACCTGTCCCTATCCTGAGCCAGCTCAATCCAGTCCATGCCCTCATCCCACGTCGTGAATATCAATTTTAATATTATCCTCCCGTCTACTCCTGGGTCTCACAAGTGGTCGCCTTCCCTCAGGTATCCCCACCAAAATCCTTTATGTACCTCTCTTTTCCCCCCATACATGCTACATGTCCCGCCCATCTCATTATTCTCGATTTGACAGGAAGACATTATCACCAAAATAGTTACTTGCCATTCAGTAACCGGAGCAGTAGCAGACTTCTTAATGCATTCAAAATGTCACAAAAACCACACATCAAGTGTCACAGTTTCACAAAAAATTATCAGCCACCATCAGCTTTATTTGTTTTTTTATTTAGAGATTTCGAGCAACCGGTTCCGGCCCAGCTGGTTGTGACTGATGCTTTTTTGTGAGATTGAAAAGTGCGCCAAATGTATCAAATGTCGTGAGTTGTGTAAATTTTTGTTCTCAGTCCCCCGCTCGTCTGTGTAAAGCAGCAGTCAGACGCTGTAGAGCGGGCCTGTATCCAGGCGATGCCGTTGGAAATTCTGTGAATTTCGTGTAAACAGACGCGGCTGAAGCTGTTCTTTACTTCGGGGCGTAAATGAATTTTTATCTCTATTCTGTACAGCAGAGAGGAACACACAAACCGTCTCTCACAAATACATTTATATTGGCTTTATTTGTTGCTACATGTTTTGGATTTTGTAAAAAGCCGTCATCAGGCAATGAAAAATATACAAAGCAAGACAATTTAAATACACCCCAATAAAATCATGCTTTTTAGATAACTTAGACCTCGTTTTCCCAAAGAAAATTCGAATTGTATAAGCCAAAACTATGATACCTGCCCTGTGCTTCGATATATCGCGCAGTGGTGAATGGTAATTCGTTACCGACGTTTCGGGACAACGTATGGGTCGCATCATTCAAGGGTCAGTAAGTCCAAGAAGAAAAGAAAAACCCGACAAGATGGTACGCAGTTCAAATAGGGAAAGGTGTGGTCCTTGAACCTTGAAGATGGGACCGATACGTTGTCCCGAAACGTCGCTAAAGGATTATCACTCGACGCTGCGTAACGCCCCAGAAGAACGCAGATCTCATCAGCATCGCGGCGGAAGCCTGAAGTCACGGAAACGATAATTAGATGAACCTCGAAGTTCATAAATCAGAACAGGACGCCAGCGTCTGCGGTGTACATTTATGGCCTGATTTGGAGGAAGTTCTTTGTAAGAGACGCGCGTGCAAGCATTTCGGTTTAATGTTTGTGAGTTTCTTGAAAATGGGCAGAGGAAAGGTTCTTCTTTGCTTCAGGGCGTAGGCGACACGGTGGAGCGTATATCATGAATTGTTGCTAAGTTTGAAAGTCTTCTTCTTCTTCTTCTTCTTCTTCTTCTTCTTCTTCTTCTTCTTCTTCTTCAGACACTACATTCCTTTCTGTGTTTTAGCCTTCTGCACCAGTCCATACCAGGCGTGTCTCTCTTTAACGAGATATGCCCAGTTTTTCGCGTTTAACGTCTTTAAGTCATTCAGCACTTCATCTTTCCATCTATTTTTTGGACGTCCTTTAACTCTCTTTCCTGTGGGATTCAATTCCGTAATCTTCCCCACTGTTTTTGTTTTTCCCGTCCTGTTAAGATGTCCGCACAATTTCATCCTCTGCGCTGTTACGTACTTAACTACACCTCCCCTTCCCACTAATTTATCCAATTCATCATTATTTTTTATTCTCCATCCTTCTTCTGTTAGAACTGTACCGTATATCGTTCTTAATACCTGCCTGTCCTATAGAAGCAAGTTGTTTGTATCTCCTGCCGATACTGTCCACCTGAAATTTGAGAGTAAACAGATGACTGTAGGTGCTGTGTAGTGCGTCAGGACTTGCGTCATCTGCATCTTGTTATAATGGTGAAAGAATCTGCAGACAGCGTGAGGACAACAGAAGCGCAGAACCTTTCTAAGGCGCAGCAACGTGGCACCCCCCAGTATCTGCACAGCCTCACACACGCACACACAGTGATGAGTCTGAAACGAAACAGACCGTGAAATTCCTTCTGAAAGACATCTCAAACGAGGAGGATGCACTGTTTATGAGTCAGAGAGAGCCGGCAGTGTGATTGTACTGTCGAATAGTGTTAATTTGCTGTCTGTGTAGACTAACGAACGTATTCATACAACGGGCGCTTTTAGTGTTAAGTTACGGACAACTGCAATTATATATTAATTCGTTATATCTGCTTCGTGTCTTCCATTCTTTGTAGCTCGCGCCAGCAGGATCCATCAAATAATTCGATTAATTAGTACCTTATAAACTAATGACTGTTGATGAAGTCATTGTCATCAAATGATTTTCCAATCTCATGCTGAGGGAGATGGTTTGTAATGATATTTTGGTTTAAACTTTGTACCTGGGGCTCAGTTTCGGAGGAGAAAACTAGCTGACATGAAATCTGTTTTGTATTGCACGAATGTACTCGTTAGGGCTGTGATCTGTACTCCATAAATGTTTCTTTAAACTGCTCTGAGATACGGTGGCAGCTAGAACCATTTTTTGTACCTGACTGTACTGACTGCGTGGAGAATAGTCTTCTCTGAGAAGTTAATGGCGTTTCATCTAGTCAAGTAATTCCGTGTACTTTATGGAACATCGGACTTGACGTATGTCAGACGGTTAGTCGCCGGATTCTGTCGTCGGAGACTCGGGTTCTATCCCAGGACAGTCCCAGTACTTGGGTTTTCCCTTGTCAGTATCACCATATCAATGCTCCGTGCTCACATTTTATTCGTTTTTGACCATACATAATTAATATTAGCAACTGTCATCTTTTTAAATAACACTTCTTACCCTGTCTCTCTGTTTATGAAAACCGGATGTTCATTGCCGTGTGCACGACAGCCCGACACTTCTGTCTATCTTACGCCACAAACTTTAGCATTCCAAAACCATATTTTTTGCTCGCAGGCAGTATAATTGTATGTTTGTTATAATTTTCACCATAAATACCATATAGCCTGTTTAGTCACCATATATTTAGTCACATCCTTACAGGATCGGCACGTTAGCTTGTATAGTGGAGGCAAAATGTGAAGCGGAAAGTGGACGTTTTAACGTTAGTCACGTGATCAAGGATGTGTGTGATTGACGAATTTGTTGACTGTCTAAGTGGCATATGTGTACGTATTAATACGTTACTAATTGCAAAAATTTTATATTTGAGGCTCTGTAGTTAGCTGACAAAATTACACGTGTCATCCTAAAATTGTACAATACTGTAATTGTTGACAGTGCACATTGTTGGCTTCTACGATGACTTAAACCGATAGTAACTATATATAAGTCACTCGTAACAATGGAAAACTTGCATCACGTTTTAGCTTTTTAAGACATGTGATAAAAGGTCTTGTTCTTACGGTACTGTGAACTGAATCAGCCATGTATTATGTTCTTCAAATCTGTTGTTATACTGTCTAGCTATTTATTAATTTATTGCTTCGTATTTGAACGTATGAATAATTCACGCCGTGGCATATCTGTTGTCCTTTGTGTGTGTTTCTGTCGTCAACAAAGGCGATATAACTCTGGTATAAATTGTTGAGGTCACAGTTATATTTTCCCATGTATTCAGATCGGTCTGTGCATCTCGAGCCAAATAAGTGAACAGAATTTCATGACGATGAGACAAAATTCATGCCTTTTACAATTGATATTCTATTGATAAGTTAGTGTATCAAGCGATAATTGAATGCTTTATGTTGTGCGAGGTGTTGATGCTTGGTTGGATACGTTGAAGCCTTTCTGCCGGGCGGGAAACCATCAGCTAACTTTGCTTCACGTTTTTATTCGTGTATAAATCGTTAACGCGTGACGGTGCCATCTTCCTTAGCCCCAGCATGTTATGATTACAACCTTTAAAGCACTGAGGTACTTTACATATCATTTGTTTTAACACCAAATGTCGCACAATTTGCTACAAGGTGCATCTTGTTTGTATTTTGTATGATTATCATAATAAAGGGCAATTTGTTGCGATAAACAACATTAGTGATTGGTCTTTGTAATGGAGATTCGGTGTGTTTTCTACGCAGTAGAAATTGGTTATTAAACAGTATTAGATATAAGCCTTAAAAGGGTTATATTATTGTAAAACAATAGAGTTTATTTTTATACAAAAAGTGCTACATGTTTCGACCTGATCGTATCATTACCAGACTTATAACGCGACGTAAAATGAGGCTAGGTGTAGCCCAAATCGATGCCAGTATCATCCCATCATCCCACGGACTGGGAGTTCACATTTAAAATTACGTTCCAATTTATTTAATTTTGCTGCGATTTGCAAGCCTGAGGATGAGCCAGTTGGGTCAAAACATTTTTTGTACAGGTTGAACATCACTCGTCCGAAATTCCGAGATCCGAAAACCTCCAAAATCGGAAACTTTTTGCGCTCCGCCGTGAACACAACGCAGTACAGACGTAGACACATGTAAATAAATTCAGTGCTCGGTTTGTTTCCACACTCTAAATAAAACTTATTACGTATTCGTAAGCTGTATATGAAACGTAAATGGATTTCGCATTTAGATTTGGTTCCCATCCCCAAGCTCTCCCATTGTAATTTAATGACCTGTACTCATGACCAAATATTAGTTGGGTAATCAAATAGAGAGGAAGTAGATGAGCGGGGCATGTAGCACGTATAGAGGAAAGAGAGGTGCATACAGGATTTAGGTGGGGAGACCTGAGGGAAGGCGACAACTTGGGAGACCCAGGCGTAGATAGGAGGATAATATTAGAATGGATCCTCAAGAAGTAGTATGCAGGGCATGGACTAGATTGAGCTGGCTTAGGATAGGGACAGATGGCGGGCTCTTGTGAATGCGGTAATGAACCTCCGGGTTCCATAAAATGCGGGGAATTTCTTGACTAGGTGAGAAACTCTTAGCTTCTCAAGAAGACCTCTGCTCCATGGAGTTGGTTAGTTAGTTAGTTAGTCAGTTAGTCAGTCAGTCAGTCAGTCAGTCAGTCAGTCAGTCAGTCAGTCAGTCAGTTAGTTAGTTAGTTAGTTAGTTAGTTAGTTAGTTAGTTGGTTGGTTGGTTGGTTGGTTGGTTGGTTGGTTGGTTGGTTGGTTGGTTGGTTTATTGAAATTCTAGTGCTTAGTTACTAGCCGGGCCTGCTCACACCGGAAGACGCGAAGGAATGCCTGCAGTTTGCACCGCCGATCTGTTTCACATTTCACCGGAGGAGACAGGCTAGAAACAGGGAGGAACGGAAAAGGCTTCTGACGAAGTGCAGGGCGCACCCGGGGCTGTCGAGCAAATGATAATGAGGAGGAGGAGGAGGGCGATTCCTTATTTCAAGTTTCAGAGGGTATCAATAGCAATGTGAATTTCGTAATTATGCTGGCTCTAGGTTACAAAATACAAACTTGCTCATTGAGTAACTTTCTCTGTTCCACCACACATCATACTTTCTAACACGTTCTAGCTGCTGGGGAAAACTTTGTCGTCGCATCGCGTAAGGCCATAATCTTAACACTCTCACTGTGAAAAACTCGCGGCTATCAGTTCACACCCCTCTTACAAATGCCAAAGTATCGGGTTCCGGAGAACGGATAAATCCACAAATGCCGAAGTATTGGATTTCGGAGAACGGATAAATCTTACAAATGCCGAAGTATTGGATTTCGTATAAAGGATAAATCTTACAAATGCCGAAGTATTGGATTTCGGAGAACGGATAAATCCACAAATGCCGAAGTATGGATTTCGGAGAACGGATAAATCTTACAAATGCCGAAGTATTGGATTTCGGAGAACGGATAAATCTTACAAACGCCGAAGTATTGGATTTCGGAGAACGGATAAAAGCAACGTAAATGTAAATGTAAAATGTAACACGACATGAAGTGATATGCAAGAATCGTGTAAACAGTGCTTGAGACAATGGACACGGGTAAACCAGCCGGCGCAGTGGTGTGGCCCCAAGCGGTTTCATCATGGCCGTATTAGCGGCAGCGTGCAGCTATATCCTGGACATCCGATGCACGGGCAATGACCTCCCGATTCCTTTATTACTTATGATTAGTTTCGGACTCCCCTGTCGGGCTTTGGTCCAGCCTTCAGACAATCCTATTGCCGTTCTTAACACACTGCGAATAACAACGGATCATTTGTTTAACCCCTCCCAGGGCAGAGCGCTGAACCTGTTTCGTGAATTCTATCGGTCGAGGGAACATGCGTTCCTCGAATTCGTTTGGTAGGAGAGATCCTCGTGGCCACGTGATTGCAAGAGACGCACAAACTTGTGCCTCTGTTTCGAGCCCCGGTTCAGGCATATTGTGTGTCCTCTTCGGTGTGGTAAGATGCGATGACTCCAGAGCTGCCAATTTTGAAGTAATTCGTGATCTCAAAATTTAACCCTTTACAGCCCAGTGGTTACTATACGTACCGCCAGGTTTAACATTCACAAATTCTACGTTCTGCCCACACAGTGTGTTTATGTGTTTTGTGTGGATCTCAGAACAAACAGCGATTATTTCCCTATACAGCATTAACTGACTGGTTTTTATAACCGAGACGGAGTGTGTTTACTGCGCGGTACGGACTGGGTATTTACCTATAATTCGGGTGAATCTTAGTTTTTAAAGGTTTACAGAGGTAATTATTCTTCTTCTTCTTCTCCTCCTCCTTCTTCTCCTCCTCCTCCTCCTCCTCCTCCTTCTTCTTCTTCTTCTTCTTCTTCTGCCTTCGCTACAACTGTCTGTAAGTTTTGGCCCACTCAATGATCCGCTTTCATTCATTCCCACTTTCAGCTTGCTTTTCGAATTAGAGATTTCCATAACTCTTGAATCATGCTGTACATCAATTTTCCATCTCATTTTGGGTCTCTCGATCTAAAAGCTACTGGTTTCTATGCCTTAGTGTTGTTGTTGTTGTTCTTCTTCCTCTTGTTCTTGTTCTTGTTCTTGTTTTTGGCGACGGCGACAGCTACCGTCGTCATCAACGTAGAATAAAAGTATTTTTGAACATCTCTTACGGCTTCGAAGTGTTCTTTAGCACTAACACACACTTCTCTTCAAGTCACTTTTGCTTCTTTTCTATCTTGCAAACGTCACCCGTTTTGTTGCACAATAAATGCCTGACTTACACCACAGATACCTTATTACTTCGAATTTGAGACGCATCCCACTTTTTAAAAAGGGATCTCGAGGAGGAAATTTGGATGATAATTGGAAAGCAGTAAATATGTACTGAAGGAGGTCATTAACGAATTAAAAATGTTAATGTATTTAAAATGATATATAATGGATACGATAAATACATTTCATTGCCCGTAAAATGTACCACTATTTTAGCGAGACCGCTTGTTCTTCGAGGAAAATGTTTTTGATACTCTCGAAGAGTGAAAAATAATACCTCGAATTTAGGACGCGCCATAATTTTCAGTTCGGAAAAATGTGGAGAAAAACATGCGTCTTAAACCCGAAGAAACGCTGTTTTAACAATTCTGCACGAAACACAAAATCGTTCATTCACAAGACTGACGACATATCAGAACGCGAATTTACCTGATCACTTCTACTCGAACGGCCGCGGACGGTGATCCCATTGAAATAACCGGGTGACTAAAAATCGGTGCCCCATAACACGCCTGCAAGCAGCACCTGTATCACCTTGACTCACGTGCCGGCTGGCGACCGGCCGCAGCTTCGGCAGGCAGCCGGCGGCCGTCCGGTGAATTCACTGACGGATCTCAAGACCGGGTTTTGTGAGGACGCGCTGGATGTCCTGTATATAACTAATCTGTCCGGCGACACTCGGACGCTGACGGCTGGTCGAAAACCGCGACGACTGGAAAGTCTGTGCCTGAACAGAATTTCAAACCTTTTTTGTCGGGTTTTAAAGCTCTTAGACCAGCTACTGTAGCTACTGACTGATCTAGCTGGCTCCCAGAATTGATGGAGTAGGCCCATAGGCTGTTCCCGTCGTACGAACCAGACTCGGTGCTTGCGTGATTCCCACGGAATCAAGTGCGCCCTGTTACGTGGGTAACGAAACAATTGACAAACTGCAAGCGTAGAGTATTGTTACGTCCTCAAGTACCCTGTCAGGTTAGAATTACTTTTGAGATGTTTATTTTGCTTGTGCGTTTGGTTTTATGGATGTTCTAAGCAATTTGTTTCAGTTTTAAATAAACGAACAAAAACAAACTTAATGTTCAACATCCCCGTTGGCGTATGTTTCAATCTCACAACAAATCGGTCACAGCCACCTCTATTATATCTCTTTATTTGGAGATTTGAGCTACAAGTTTCGGCCTGTTATGGCTATCATCTGACTCCTGTAAAAACATGAACACAGAAACTCTACTTTTAAGTAGAATTTCTGTGTTCACGTTTCTTAGAGGAGCCAGATGATGGCCATAACAGGCCGAAACTTGTAGCTCAAATCTCCAAATAAAGAGATATAATAGAGGTGGCTGTGACAGATTTTTTTGTGAGAACAAAAATAAACTTGAATTTGATGTTGCAAACACAAACAAAGCATCTGATAATGACGGTTGATTTTGACACCGTTAGTAATGAAGTGGGGAAGGCGTACAGTGGAAGAAGAGCTAGGGGTGACGAAGTTAATGAGAGAGGGAAACTGGTAACTGCAATGTTGCAGGTCTGTAAGACTGTGATCTGCCTTCTTTTGCGATTTGACGCAGCGTAGAATGGTGGTTACACGTTTCTGTTAGAGGCTGAGTCGATCCTAGAGCCACAGTGAGGCGATGTTACGTAGGAATTGTTATGGAAGATAAATGCAATCTGTGGATAGAGTGTGGCATTTCTTACTGCTGCAGCAGGTGGTACAAATATTTACCACTGTTCTCTGGAGTTTTAAAATGTGCTGTCAGAATTGAGTAAAATGTTAAGATAGACACCCTGTTGTGTTGCTCAGATGTGCCTGTTGTGGGATGCTCTTTCATGACCTGCTTATGAAGATGGGTGCAAGATGTAAAACTGGGCGTCACGACGGCTGTTTTTTAGGTGACGCCATAACCATCTGTTGTGTTCTGGGTCGGCGGGACACGACTTATACCTGACCTTTTTGACATGACGTGAACTTCACTGCCATTACTGACCTAAATCAGTAAATAATCGTGTCGGATATCTTGATTTTGTTCGAGACTTTACACCGTTTCTCTTTCCTTTTGTCTTAAGGTATAGAGTAGGAAGCATAAGCAAAACAAACGTGCAGCGCCGTCTTAATCATCAGCTTGTATCTGCCCACGTCACGAAGCGATGTATCCAGTTTATGGAGCAATATATTATTGATTCACGGCCGATAAATTCTATAAAATCTTGAGGTAATATAGACTGTGGTTTTGTGCCTTATAAGGCCGTGTATTCTGGTAGTTTTGTACCAACGTATCGCAAAGATATACTGCCTCCATCTTCAGGGCAGGGTTGATAACCTGCGAGATTCGACGTTCTTGCAGCGGTGTTGGTAACATCCCAGTCTTCTGAGGTGTTTACGCCTTGTTGACCGGTAAATAATTACCGACGTTTCAGAGATCGTGGTGTCTGTGTATTCAGTGTCAGTGGGTCGACACGGTGTACCATAAGACATGAATTTTCAGAAGTAATTCAAATGGGGAAAACAATAAAGGTGAGGGGGAAATTGAACGGCCAATCAGAGTCGGGGATGGGGACAGGACAGCGCACAGGCGGACCAATGGCAGCCATAGGCTTTGTACAGGAAACTGCACCAATGCAAGAGGAAGCAATAAAGCGCCCTTTAGCGGCGTGGCAGGACTTTGCTATCAATTTCCCTCCCCTGAATGAAATTTGTTTGTTGTAAAATAATGCAGCGTGGCGTTGGTTCTTGTTTATTGAAGGAAATTGCACACATGTGATAAAATTGTTTCATTGCATATACCAGAGCTTAGTTGGTGCACCGTCTGGGCTGCAGTTTGGCGCTATCCGTCCCGCTGTGTATACAGAATTACACAAATAACACTGCGTATTCCAAAAACACTAATCACCAACAAATGCACAAAGAGAGTTTTATCATCAATTGTAACACACTCCTACATGTTTCGACCCTGCTCGGTCATCTTCAGGAAGAATTTTTTACACTAAGGTTGAGTGAGAATGTGCTGTTGACTGTGTACTGCGTTGTTTATGGAGGCACTTTGTAGTTGAGTTAGAATGTGCTGTTGGCTGTGTGCTATGTACTGGAGGCGTGAACTCGCTGCGGTCCCGGCTTGCACTGCAGTGCAGGCCGGGACCACAAAGAGTTCACGCCTCCAAAAACAACGCAGTACACAGTCAACAGCACATTCTCACTCAACTATAAAGTGCAACCTTAGTGTAACAATAACAAAAAGTTCTCCCTGAAGATGACCCAGCAGGGTCGAAACATGTAGAAGTGTGTTAAAATTGATGATAAAATTCTCTTTGTGCATTTGTTGGTGATCAGTGTTTTTTTTATGTATAATATAGTGCACGGACATGGAACACGTGAAACTACGTATTCCGCCTGACAACCTATATTCGTTATTATTTTTCAAACACTACATGTTTCGATCGAGCCGATCATCATCAGATGTTTGTTTATACAAAAATTTAAAACTCAAAATGCAAAATTTTACGAGACCTCAAAAGATGTAAAATGTAAATTGCACTCGACGAGCCATTCTTGATGGTGTGTCATTAAACACAAAAGGTGTGGTGTGTAATTTAAAACTTGAAAACGTTTGATGCTAGACCCTAATTAAAAAGTGTTAAACGACAATTAAACCTTTAATTGCCCTTTAACAGTTTTTAATTAGGAACTAGCATCCTAAATTTTTAAAACTAAGTTCTAATTAGACACCACACGGTTTGCGTTAAGTGACACTCCCACGGTGTAGGTGAGGTCTTCGCTCTTCTGGGCTGTTACGTAGTGTTGGTTGGTACTTAGTTACCGACGTTTCGGAACAACCTATCGTTCCATATTCCAAGAATTCTATTTTCATTGCTTGACCCTGAAGACGGGCCCGATAATCTGTACCGAAACGTTAGCAACTAACTACCAGTCAACGCTGCGTAACATCCCAGAAGAGCGAAGACCTGACGGACAAATTATACGTTTCTCATAGTCCACGGTTTATAATTTGCTTTAGGGTTCGACATTGCAACAAACTGAGCGAGTGCTGGGAGTGCTTTGTTATCCTTAGCTAGCTGGGTTCGTCGCAGTCTTCAGGCACGTTACGCCGTGCGGACTGATGAATTCTACAATGTCACATACGTGAGACTTAGTCTTCACCAGCACCGCTGTGAGAACCTATAATGTCGAAACATTATTTCTGTTGTGTGCTGATGGGTTTATGGACTTTATCCATCGTCCGAAGAGTAAAATATTAAACATATTAAAAAATTAAAATCTCAACGTTTCGGAAGCTGGCTCTGCTTCCGTCCTCAGGTGAATGGAGGGGGAGAAGAGACGAACACTCACTCTGTGTAGCCTCTTAGACTGAACTAGCTTCCATCACTCCATTCACCTGAGGACGGAAGCAGAGCCAGCTTCCGAAACCTTGTGGTTTTAATTTTTTAATATTTTAATATTTTACTCTTCGGACAATGGATGAAGTCCATAAACCCATCACCACACAATATTATACAGCGTCGTCAAAACCTTTTAGAATTTATTATTTCTGTTACCCACAGTGAGGCTCGCGTGATGATGATGATGATGATGATGACGACGACGACGACGACGGTGATTATGATGATGATTGGACATACCAAGCAGATAGCATGCTACGTCAAACCGCGTATAATTACGTGGTGATGAAACAGTGGCGGGCAAAAGGTTGCTTTGCGGATTGTACCGTACGTGAATTTGGAAGCAGATCCTCACACAGGAATGTTCTGTCGTGTAGGTAGGAGAGGGCGCTGACAGTGGGCAAGTGTGCACGTTGCATGAAGGCAAGTGTTAACTGCGGTCTTGCATAAACGTCGACAAGAAAAGACGCGTACTTTGAAGGCTATGTAATATTCAGAAGGAACGTGGTTTTTAATGTTTGAGCGCCGGTTGTACAAATGAGACTTTTCGTGGTTTTACTCGGGCGAATTCTGACTGACACTGAGCCTTCAGTACACAAAATCACTCCCAACTGACCTCCCAAAATATGAGTCTCTTCACATTCAGCTCCAAGTTATGCCGCCAGATGGAAGACATTCTGTAGGTTTGTGTTGTGCGTTTGGTGTAGTGTTATTTTATTTAACGACATATTTTGACTGCATTAGCCATATGACATCAACCGACAAAATGTTTCTAAAGGTTAAGTGACAAGTGTGCAAAAGACGTGGTGACGTGTCAGTCGAGTGACGTGTGAGAAACTGAAGGAGCCACGAATGGTGGCCGGGCTCCACCTCAGAATTATTCCACTTTCCCTCGGATGATGTTTGACTGTAATACTGGATATCTGGTATGTCTGAGGAAAGCCATCACTAAAATGGAACCCTATAGGCTCTGGAACTGCTGACATGCCTGCTGACACTATCACAATTGCGTTCCGCTCTCCTTTAACTAGCTAACTAACTAACTAACTCCATGGAGCAGAGGCCTTCTTGAGAAGCTAACAGTTTCTCAGCTAGTCAAGAAATTCCCCGCATTATGTGGAACCCGGAGGTTCATTACCGCATTCACAAGAGCCCGCCACCTGTCCCTATCCTGAGCCAGCTCAATCCAGTCCCGTAGCTGGGGTCGTACCAAAGAATTGGTCCAGGTCCGAGGCTTTGTTGGCTGTTTCGTAACATCGTAATTTTTTACGGTGAGGAGTTGTTAGTACCTCGCCCAACCCCCAACCTAGAGGACCACCCCTTGTCGACTGCCCGCGACTACTTATTCAGTGTATTCGCAGCTACCCTCCATAACTGGAGGCCGTTCCGCCATCCGCACCCTGAGGACGCGCCATGCCGTGCTGACAGGAACCCACTTAACACGGGCCGCTGTGCTGTATCACACTAAAACTCGCCATTCTACGAGCAATAAGTGCAGCCCTGCAGTGCCCTCTCGTGCCCCAGCACCTTCCGCGTGTCCGCCTAAAGCAAATCAGCAGGTTTTACTACATGTTTGCAGTTTTTACTACGAGTTTTTACGTTTCCAAATTACGATGGCAGTATGCAAGGTACATATATCTTAAATAATCGGATGAAAGGGCGTGGACTGGATTGAGCTGGCTCAGAACAGGGACAGGTGGCGGGCTGTTGTGAATGCGGTAATGAACTAGCGATTTCCATAAAATGCGGGAATTTCTTGACTAGCCGAAGAACTGTAAGGTTTTCAAAGACTCTGCTACGTGTATTTAATTATTTAGTTAACCTACTTACTTAGTTAGTTAGTTAGTTAGTTAGTTAGTTAGTTAGTTAGGTTGGTTGGTTGGTTGGTTGGTTGGTTGGTTGGTTGGTTGGTTGGTTGGTTGGTTGGTTGGTTGGTTGGTTGGTTGGTTGGTTGGTTACTATCCTTTGAAAGTGTGGAAGAATTCAAATACTTGACAGCAACCCTAACGAATCGAAACTCCATTCATGAAGAAATTAAGAGCAGATTGAAGTCGGGGAATGCTTGCTATCATTCGGTGCAGAATCTTTTGTCTTCCAGGTTGCTATCCAGAAACACGAAGATTAGGGTATACAGAACTGTAGTTTTACCTGTTGTTTTGTATGGCTGTGAAACTTGGTCTCTCACACTGGGGGAGGAACAAAGACTGAGGGTGTTCGAGAATAGGGTGCTGAGGAGGATATTTGGGCCTAAGAGGGACGAGGCGACAGGGGAGTGGAGAAGACTACATAACGAGGAACTTAATGACCTGTACTCACCACCAAATATTATTCGGGTAATCAAATCGAGAAGAATGAGATGGGCGGGGCATGTAGCAGGTACGGGGGAAAAGAAAGGTGCATACAGGATTTTGGTGGTGAGACCTGAGGGAAGGCGACCACTTGTGAGACCCAGGCGTAGATAGGATAATATTAAAATGGATCCCCAAGACGTTGGATGGGGCATTGACTGGATTGAGCTGGCTCAGTATAGGGGCAGGTGGCGGGCTGTTGTGAATGCAGTAATGAACCTCCAGGTTCCATAAAATGCGGGGAATTTCTTGACTAGCTGAGAAACTGTTAGCTTCTCAAGAAGACCTCAGTTCGATGGAGTTAGTTGGTTGGTTATTTGGTTACTAATTTAGTTATTTAGTTCTATACAAACAAGCAAAGTAACTGAGCACTGCGTGTGTTGATGACCGCTCTGTTTCTACTGCCTGTGGCACACGTCGGAACGTGCTCTGTCCATCGGGGCGTTTCAAGCACCAATCATGTTGCCATGTACTCGAGATGACGTTTTACAGTATCAGAAGGCATGGAGCATGATCCCATAGGCTCATTAGCCGTCGAGGCACATTTTAAGCACAGTCTGTGCCTTGCTTTATGAGCCTGTTCGGATGACAGCCTGGACAATCCGACAGTCAAGGGGAACCATATTTTACGTTATATGAAGTCGCCGTTGCAACCTTTAGCCGACACATGAAATAAATAACCGGCATGGGTTCCTTACACTATTATCACAGTGAAAGGACACGTCTGAGTGCCGCAATCTTGACTTGTTATTTAAAGACCTTCAATCAACTACAGATGTCATGTAGCGTCGACGAATAGATGGCAGTACAATTGTAAAAGTTAGGCGTGCATAAATATGGGAGGAATCGGTTTTGATCAAATTTTAGCTGGTTACATTATAGAGTGTGTGTGTGTGTGTGTGTGTGTGTGTGTGTGTGTGTGTGTGTGTGTGTGTGTGTCCTCCGCCCCTCCCGAACTGACAAATGTTTTATGAACACGCTGTTAGAAGAGACAGGCGTCAGTTCATATTTCTAATCCCATAAACCCCATAACGTGTGTTACGACCACTGAGAGATGGCTTTGGAGACTTCGGTGTGGATGTGAGGATGTTATTAAAATGGTCCTTACATGGCGCGTGAAGGTGTCCCAGAATTCGATCCAGTGGTGAGCCTTTGTGGGCGTATAGGTATGTATGAACTGACGTCAGTAATCTGCAGATTGTGGTTATTTTTAACAACTTTATTAAAGCGCGCTAGTAGTGTGCCATCGGGTTCAACGTTAAAAAAACACTACATTCTTCCCACAGATTATTAATAAGCCTGTATTTAGTAAAATTCTAACAACAAACTGCGATTCTTTCGCGGTTTGTTCTTGTAATGGAAGCGCTGTATGTTTACTACGCGGTACGAACTGAGCTTTTAAATACAATTCAGGGGATGTTGCAAGGCGCGTATGGCTAGTACGGTCACTTTTGCTCCTTTATAAGATGTGGTCATGAGCCCTCGGGGGTGTTGGGAGGGGGGTGTTGGGAGGGGGTGTTGGGAGCGGGTGTTTGGAGGGGGTGTTGGGAGGTGGTGTTGGGAGGGGGGTGTTGACGCCAAGACAGACTGGCAACTGCAGTGTGACGAACTTAGAGCTCGTGTCCAAGCTGTTAATAAACCACAATTTTAGTCAGAATTCGCGCTTATAGTGTGTAACACGTAGCGTCCTATTTCGTGCTACAGTAGTTTCCAGTTATCCACCAATGGAATTAATTACATTCTGTGGGCCTGCAGACGCCAAATAACCTCAGTCCGTTCTCGTCGCCATTGAGTAGCCAGCCCACTTTTGGAGTCGCCGCGATATGTTGAAGCCCGACTTATTATCCCAGCGGTAGGGCTTGCGTAGCATTGGGAGTGTGAATGTGTCAGAATGTTACGCCAGCGGCCCCCCAACGTTGTTCGTACTTCTGTACAATGTTATTTTCTTTATATGAATTCACTTCCGACGACTTAATGGCAAATCAAGACCGCTGGAGAGAAAATAGACAGCTTGTTTTGTCCGGAGGGAATGCGGACAAACACTGGAAATTTATTGATGGTATCAAGTTGGGATTTAATCCAATATGGTTCCACCGCAATATTTATTTTTTTATTTCCTCGCGTCTCTTATTTGAAACATAAGTTTATTGCAACGTGTACAGTGTGTAGCTTGCACCTTACATTCGAAGGTTGTTCCGTGCAGAGCGGCAGTTCCCAACCCTTTATGTGTGTCACCCTGAAGTAGCAAACGGTATGTGACCCGCGACCCTACCATGGAAACAGCAACAGCCAGTGATGTTTACTGTAAATGAACTGATACTAATGTCTTTTCTTGAACACTACACAACATTGCCACTTATTAAAAAAATATTAAATTTCTAATGCTGCTTGTCAAATCCAATATTTTTTGGGACAATATTAAATACACAAAATATGTAAGAAACAAATCGTTCGTTACATAACTCATACATGTGCTGGTTAGACAAATAATTTGCTTCTAAATAAAAACTTATGAAATGCTGAACATATGGAACTTTACGTAAAATGAAGAGAAAAATAATATCAAAAATTTAGGAACTAAGAATTTAATACTTGTGTTCTTTATTTTAAATAAAACTTCTTACGTTACTAACATTTAAGTGAATGCAAAAGTTAAAATGGAATGAATTTGTAATGTACTGGACATATGGATATTTCGCATAAAATTTGAACAGAAACTTTCCCTGCAAAACCCTCTCGCAATCCTATATCAGACCCCAACGACCATGATTTGGGTAGCGCCCTGAGGGTTGGGAACCACTGCTATAGAACATTCCGCCTTATTGGCAGCTGTAAGGTAGTTGCTGCTCATAATGGTGGAATACACCTTAAAATTTGATTGGGAAATCTCTTATAATCCTAAATTTAACTGTTTTCCTCCATTGCCCGCTATTCCTCTTATATTCACCCGTTTAATTCTCTCCCTCCCCCCGCCTCCCTCCCTCCGTCTACTGTAAGTAAAATACACCTTCCCCGTTTCTCCCTTTTCATTATCCTGTGCTTACCTTCATCTCCTTGCCGCAGTTCTTCCTCCCTGCCATTTCTTAACATACGTAAATATTGCTGCCTCGCTGGAGCCGTTTGTGGCGTCATATACACGGCTTTAGAGTCTAGTCCTGTAAGACTGTTTCATTGCCTTAATTCAAGCTCTTGCCGTATTTGATCAGCAGCGCCACTATCGAGCGTGACAGGTGTAGCCTGTTGTATCTCTAGGTTATATTTAGATTTGTTCACCAGCACCAGTGTGATGCATCACGGTACGAAGCCTGCAGCAAAAATGTTCGCTCTATTACCAGTTATCATCTTTCATCTTGTTATTATTCAGAGAACATAATTCTGTAATAAAGTAGATGGAGATAAAGCAGCTCAATCGTTCATTCCTTCAAAGCAGAACATGCCCGTTATTGCCCGTGGTTACAGAGGGTCCGTGTTACAATTGGTGTCAATAGGTTTAGGATTCAAAGTCGGATTTGTATGCAGATCTGTGTTGGTAGTATCGGGAGACCAAAACAGCGCGCAGAAACACGACTGTTTGCGTTTTCGTGCAGATACGCACTTGTATATGCGTGCGTTTCTCTGTTTCATTATACTGTTTGGTCTGGAGGCGTTTATAAGTTATATTTGAAAGAATAAATTTTGCTACAAAAGATAGAAAAAATATATAGAGGTGAATTAAGAAAGTAAAGTTGTCCCTTCTTTTTAGTAAAAAACCAACTAATTGGACACATAAAGCATGTAAAATACATACACATGATATTCCCTGCTACATGTTTCGGCAGTCGACCGCCCTAATCATGGAGTGATACCTAAACCTTATGTCGTGTAGAACCTAATGAAGCCATTGTTTGTGTAAGTTTATAGGTTAAAGCGTTATAACGTAGTTGCTGCCTATTGTAAAATGAAATGTGTCAAAATGATAAGACTTTTGTTAAAATTTGTTACAAGTTTTTCAGCCAGCCATTTAAAATAAAGTGTATCAAAAGGATAGCACGTCTGAGTTCAAATTTATTACAAGTTTTTCAATGGCAAATCATATATATATATGTATGTTACACGCTTTGTATGTGCAAGCAGTTGGGTTTTTAATAATAATAAGTGTAGTATGTTGGACGGAATGGATAATATCAAAATAAAGTTTTCCCTGTTTACTGCATAAAGGCGTACAGAGGGAACAGACGTATTGCTCCACTCATTCTTAACCTCGGCGCAACGTGGTGATCAATGGTCAAATTTGAACGGAAGATATTAAGAACGATATATGGTCCAGTTCAAATTGAAGAAGGACGGAGAATAAAAATAATGATGACTTGGAGAAATTAATTGGAAGAAGAGATGAAGTTAAATATGTAACAGCGCAGAGGATGAAATTGTGGAGACATCTTAACAGGATGGGAAAAACAAAAACAGTGAGCAAGATTACGGAATGGAATCCCACAGGAAAGAGAGTTAAAGGACGTCCAAAAAAATAGATGGAAAAATGATGTGCTGAATGACTTAAAGAAATTAAAAGCGAAGAACTGGACATATCTCGTTAAAGAGAGGCACGCCTGGTATGGACTGGTGCAGAAGGCTAAAACACAGAAAGGAATGTAGTGTCTGAAGAAGAAGAAGAACAAGAAGAGGAAGAAGAAGAAGAAGAAGAAGAAGAAGAAGAAGAAGAATTTATCCCTCATAGACTTTAGTAGGGTGAAAATGGTGACAGTTAGTGTGTATTATAATATTTATCGTCATGATGTTGGTGTGGCTTTTGTGTGTGTGTGTGTGTGTGTGTGTGCGTGCGTGCGTGCGTGCGTGCGTGCGTCTAAGGAAGATGAGAAAATTGTTGAAAGCAAAGTTAAAAGAAAAAAGGAAGAATACACACGGTCTGTCCACATTCAATGAGTAGAAGAAAAAATTCTTTATCACTGATTGCATCATCTGTTCATTCAAGTTGGGGAATAACAAACGGGACTCAATCTAAAAGCAATCAGAGAAACTCTCATGTGTAGAACGTGCTGACACAATGGCGTGCTGTGGTAATGTAGTCGTCTGTAGATGCGATCTGCGCTCGTCTGGAATATTACGCAGCGCTGAGTGGTAGTTCTGTACCGACGTTTCGGGACAACCTGTCCGTCCCACCTTCAAGGGTCAAGAGGCAGTACTGTTGTAGGGGCGTACGGTGTAGAGCGTAGGGGGGGGGCGAGTGTTGTGGCCGCCCCACGTAGCATATTGGGCGGCAAAATGAATGTTTTGAATGAATAAATTGAGTTTCAACACTTTACAAATTTCAAATTACAGAGCCGAATACAAGGACATTCAATAAATCGTTGTATTTGTTTTAAAGTTCATATTTTCTGTTACGGGCGGCAATTGTAATTGCTCGCCCCGGTCGCCAACGTACCTCGGTGCTGCACTGTGCACCGTGCCTCCATATTGGTAGTTTGAAATTAAAGAAAGCCTTGATGAAGTCTGTGTTCTGAGCCGTGGAGGACACCATCCGCAGTTCTGTTCACGTCTTACGTTGTCTTGACCTCCATCCTCCAGCATAATACGAAACTTTATAAAAAGTTCTCCCGTGTGTGCAGCAGTATTTGCCACCCAGTGCCCCTTCAATGATCCATTGCTATAGATAAAGCCATTCATTGAAAATGTACGCATCCAAAATGGAAAACCATCTCTAGCTGCGATTTTGAAGACAACCCTGCCATTGATGCAGTCCTAGACAATATAGCGCTTCGAGGATCCGATGCAATCACAGATTTACTGCGTATCCACATGCACTTGAAACGCCCTTGACATACAGCGTGATACAATCAGCGAGCGGCCTTAATGCCAAAAGGCGATTTTTTCGGCAAATTTCGAGGCGGCATTGCAGTACGGGGACGGGGAAACCGCGGTAGCTCAGCCGGTATGGCGACTCGCTATGGGCTGGACGGTCCGGGGATTGAATCCCGGTATGGGCGAGATTTTCCGCATTCGTCCAGACAGGCCCTGGGGCCCACCCAGGCCCCTGTATGATGGGTACCGGGCCTTTCCCGCGGGTAAAGCGGTCGGGGCGTGGAGCTAGCCACCCCACGCCCTTCTAGTGCCGAGGCTAACGAAAGGGTAGAGTTGTACGTCTCCTCCCCATTGGGCCTTAAGCCTGTACAGGGGCCCCTGTACCTTTTTTCTCTACTGCAGTACGGACGGAAGCTTGACTGCCTAATAACAACAGCATGTTGTATGCAGTACTGCCATCTGGCCTACCTGTCCGTAGGGGTACCACCGACATGCTGTGTCAGGATTAGTAACGGTGGAATTTAAGGTATTAGATTGATATATATATGCTTCTAAATAGACAAAAGTCCACCTATGTATGTATGTATGTATGTATGTATGTATGTATGTATGTATGTATGTGTGTATGTATGTGTGTATGTATGTATGTATGTATGTATGTATGTATGTATGTATGTATGTATGTATGTATGTATGTATGTAT
>BLKM01000303.1:0-18478 GCA_013340265.1 Coptotermes formosanus
ATAGCAGAATTTAAAAAACGCATGTTGTAGACACAACCTTATCAAAGGTTTTACATGATCTACACTTCAGCCTAAATTGGCCACTGGAATCGGCCGATGACTAGTGCATTAGAATACTGGAAAATATAAATAAAACTTAGAAATGTGTAGATTATTTTCTTTTTCAGTTAGTTTTAATTTTCCCTGTAACTGAACTTGATGTCAGCATGGAGATTTTGACATGATTTTTGTAACATACTTTTTAAAATGAAATATAAATTATATGTAGCCTCAGGGTCAGCCGGCCCCCCCCCCCCCCCCAGGCAGAGTGGTGGGTGTGGGTGTGTGTGACACCCGGGGCTGGGGAGTGGGTACACTTTTTTTTTTTTTTTTTTTTTTTTTTTTTTGAAACTCCAACTCCTTCATAAAAGCTCAATATGCATGAATAACGGTAAACCTGTAAGATATTTCATCACCATCAGGTAAATAATCAGGCTACTTTTTAGACTTAGAACCCATATTTAAGTATAAGTCTAATGGTTATTGTAGCTATTAGGGTTCTGGGTTTCAAGTATCTAGTTAACATTTGAGATTGAGGTTGGAGTTGGAGTCAGTACATTTTTACCGACTCCAACTCCACCTAAAATGCTTTCTGATTCCGACTGCGCAACTCTGACTCTGACTCCACAGCCCTGATGGCAGCACCATTTGTTCAAAAGATCCTCACCCACCACTGTCTAGTTCTTGTTACTGGTTTGCCTCTGTTTTTGTTTTCAAAGAAGAAGGATTAACTACAGAACACAGAAGCACAGCCTCTTCATCTACCTCCAAATCTATGTATGATTTTTCTTGTTGTAAATATCTGCTGTGTGAACAAGATACATAATGGATATTGTATCAGCTGATATATCCGGAGCATTCCAGACCAGATTTGATGGCCAACACATTAATAATTCTGTGCAAGATTTTTGTGAGTTATCTGTTTTTATCAGTATACAGGATGAACATTTTTTAAAATTTACTGAACAATGTATCTACCAGCATGTCTGTCTCTTGTTGTGATCAAACTAGAATCATAGACTTCTACGGTTGGCCAGCATTACTGGTAGTCTAAACATACGTTGACAAACAATTCTAATTGGTTACATCACAACTAGAATGTGTAGGTCTGTTGAGGTTGTAAATTCACCTCCATAATATTTCAAGATGCAGTTTCTTTGTCACAATAAACACACACGTCTGCATTACAAAGACCAGTTGGTAAGTGCTGTTTATTATGAGACTTGTATTAAACACATAAATTGTGTGAGCAGAATTTAGAATTATTTGGTGTTAAATTATTGTGCTCTAAAGTGTTAACCACACTGTTGTCTGTGTTACAGATGCTGCGGATTGAAGCAATGAAAAAGGAACGTGAACGCCAGTACAGGGCTGGAGAGAGGAGCAAGGAAGAACACTATGCACAGGCGCCCAGGATTGATGCTTACTAGATATGTCATTTGATAGCAGTTGATTTGATGATGTTACGGAAACAGTTTTTTTGGTAGTTGTAGGAACGAGTTTGTATGTGAGAGTGCTCTTAGAAATACATGTACATACTATATGCAGATCATTCCACTGTTCTTTGTGTGACAGGTTTGAACATGCTTCGTCTGTATGAGTTTTGAAGCTGTGATCATTAAGATTATGGCCTTCTGTAATGTGATGCAATATCCAAAATTTCAAGAACTTGTGACTTCCATCTTCAAGGTAGAAGATGGGGACAGACTGCTCCTATGAATCTTTTGTACCTATGTAAATCTTGGTTGCAATATTATGGCGCTACACAAATGACTGATTTTTAGTCTCTCCACTTGGTATCATCTGCACGCAGTACTAGAGGGGTGTCAGGTTTGTTGGTCACAAGATATCATAGAGTGGGGGCCATTCCTTGTTGCCAGCTATTAGCCAAACAAAAAACATTGTCCTTCTTGGAATGATTGTACTACACTGTGGCCCTGTCTAAAATAGGAAACCATGCAGATGGTTGTAGAATACTTCCATTATCATTGGACACTGCCTAAAGAAATGATATGAGAATTTAAGAAAACAAACATATATTTTTACAAGGAGAGGTGACATGCTGCACTCACTTCCTCTGCCCGTCATCTGCCAACCCTACGACCCTCGCGACTTTCATATGCTAGGCTGCTGATGCATCTGAGTGCCATAAGATTGTGATTTTACTATACGAAACTACACAGCATCACATCCCAGAAGAATTAATGTTGGTCTGCTGTTTCCATCTGAGTACCTTACCATTAGGCAAATAAGGATCTTGCTGTATCCTTTACCCTACTAATCTGATAAAGCATAAAGAGTGTCAGAAGCTGTGGTGGGCCATTCACAAAGAGGAGGTACATTGTATCGGGCGTGACTGGAATATATCCAGACAAGTGGTTACAGCTAGCAAGAAACCAAAAAAGGAAGACTGTGGGAAGGGAGAAGAGAATGGAGTCTTCTTCTGTGTTGATCCACGTAAACTGTAGATAATGCTGTTAGAGGAAGGAGGTGGCAGCAGTGGTGAAGGCATGCTAAGAGGTGTAATATTTTAAATTGCAGTATTAAAGTGGGGGATTTAAGGCCCTAGAAATACAGTTCAAATCTCCTATCTACCAGGATTGTGGAGTTGGTACACAAAACCTCCAACTCCGACTCCTCAGTTTTTAAATGTCAGACTCCAACTCCTACTCTTTCATAAAACTAATGCAGTAAAACTCGTTTAAGAAGTCTCCATTTAAGAAAATTTCCAGCCTAAGAAGTCAGGATAAAAAAGCACCAAAATTCTCCCATTTGACTAACATTACATGTTGCCCTTCTAATGCATCCCCGCATAAGAAAATTTCCCACCTAAGAAGTACCAAATTTGACGACGAAACAATCTTTGTACCCATTTAATACATTTTCTCTTTCAGAATCTTAAAGAATTTCCCCAAGTTTCCAGTCATTCAGTTTCCAAAACACAGCATTCAAATGGCACGGTCAGTTCATAGAGGTTAATCTCCAAGGTCATTTCCTCCACGTTTCACACGGTTGAATGACGCAACCTCACGGTCAGCACGGGGGTGTTGTATCTCTTCCATGATGCGCAGACTGTAGTCAGTCCCTATTACTCAGTCTCTCATGACAACCGAAAAATTGTATGGGGCGGCCAGAAGCTGATCCTAGCTGTTCTGTGACCTGTATAAGCCTGCGTTTTGCAATGGCTGGCATGTAGCAGCTCACTTGCCCCTTCAGCTGCCCAGGACTTGGTGGAAACGAAGGCAGCCAATGACATTTGAAGAACACGTTCCACATTGTTGGGGGGACAGCAGTTTGACACGAGATAAATGAGTGGTCGATTGCGACAAGTTGTTTAAACGTAATTTATCAGCAGTAATAAAAAATGTGTCGTGGTGTAGTGTGATTGTGAAACATTTGTGGTGACTGTTCAGATAAGTTGCATTAGCAATTCCAGAAAATAAATTCAAGACACTGCAGAGTTAGTGAAAGTAACTGGAACTACTGACCACCCCTTATGGTCTACTTAAAAGGGAACCTATGGAATCTGAAGATGTATACCGCTACTGTTTTTGAAAAAAGAGCAAGACAAGCCATGCTTGAAAAATATTTCAAGGAAGAGTAAATCTGGAATTAAATGTGAACTTGTGAATGAAAAGTCAGTAACAGTATAGGTAAAGATGTAAATAAAGCTGTGAATGAAAGGTTACAGACAAAATGGTTAAATGGTCAGATGCGAGTGAGAATGTGTTAAGATAGCTGCAAATTATACCAATTCAGCATACATATGTAGTAAGTTCACAGAAGTTAAAAAAAATGGAACTTTTCGGTCCTACCCTTTTAAGAAATTTCCCGCTTAAGAAGTCAGATTTTCTTGGATTTTCAGAAACGTCTTAACAGGGTTTTACTGTATGTATTGATAATGGTGACCCTACTAAAATGGTAAATGGTATCATAAGACATTTCATAACCAGCACGTGAATCATCAGGTTACTTTTAAGACTTGTAACCTATATTTAAGCTTTTAAAGCCTAGCGGTAACTTTACATAAGAACAGGTTTAAGATTAAAAAATTCTACGTGGTGCCCACATTGCTTTTATGTGTTTTGTACGGATCTCAGAACAAATAGCAACTTTTGCCTTATAAAACGTTAAGAGACTGTTTTTTTATAACCGAAATGGAGAGTGTTTACAGCGCGGTACGCACTGAGTCCTTATATAAAACAGATGCGCTTCGTCTTTAAAGGGTTAATTATATGTCCAATGATTATTGTAACTAGTATCTATTTTAAGATTTAGTATCAAGGTTGGAGTCATTACATTTTTACTGACTCTGAATCCACCCAAAATTCCTTCTGACTTCGACTCCACAGCCCTACTATCTGTTTAAGAAAGTGCACTTTTCCAACAGCCTTTTTTTACCTAGTGCTGGTTTCTGTAGAGCCAAAGTGAAATATACTACAGTTTCATTACAAACTGCATAGGACAAAGGCACCTGGATGTGAGCAAATTCTGTGGCCAATATGATGAAATAATTTTATTCACAGTAGTGACATATGTTAATAATGATAGCTCTTTATTGCAGTGTTCAACAGACTGGTTCAGAAGTAGGAGCTGTGTCCAATTCCAGGACATGTTTCTTGTAAATCTCTTACAGTACATAGAATTCCATAACTTTAACGTGTGCCATCCCATTGTGCGTATTACCAAAATTATTGCTGTTCCTATAACATAGAATTCCAGGGTCATGGAGACAGGATGTATATTTACATAACCACTGTAAGATCTTAGTTTGTTTGTTTCCTAATCTAGGAAATTTTCTCCCAGAATTCAATGTCCAGAAGTGTTGAGTGGGAAGACTATCTTGTGAAGATTCCCAAATTTGGGGGGGCGTTTAAGTAATGAGAAATAAGTCCTCATGCTTCACCAACACAAAATATTCTATTGAGGGAGTGAGAAAACTCTTAATCACATGGAGTAGAGTCCTTAAACATCTAGTAGTTGGTCAGCTAGTTATACTCTGTGCATTATCAGTATCCTGAAACTTCTTTATGCTGTTCACAAGAGCACACCGTTCGTCCCTGTCCTGAGCCACAGTAATCCAGTCCATACCCCTCCCATCCTATTCCTTTAAGGGCCATTTAATATCCTGTCTGTGCTGTGGTCTTCTAAGTGCTTCTTTCTGTAGGTTTTCCTACTAAAAACAGTGTTTGCATTTCTCTTCTCTCATGCTTGCCTTGTGCTGTGCCCATCCCATCATCCAGGCTCTGATAACTTCAATCCTTTGTAAACTGATTTAAAAAGCATGAAAGTACTTCTCTATCCAGTGCTCCCTGATTTCAGAAACAGCATCACATTTTGGAAGGTCCCCAGGCCTTGTCCATTTGTCTCTGTGGTAAGAGCAACATGTAGATGGAGATGAGTGGAATGATGTTGACACAGGAAAAAGTGAAATACAGTTGAACTCAGTTATAACGTCATGAAAGGGTCTGATCGTTTTGTGTCATTATAACCAAAGGAATATAATGTTATGGTTAACAGTGACAAATTAATTTGTACCATGGAATATCTGACATTATAGGCAAGGTGCTGTATAAACCGAAGTTGTTATAACTGGATTCGACTGTACTCTGAGAAAAACCTGTACCAGTGCCACTTTGTCCATAAGTGTCACATTGACTGACTTGGGATTGAATCTGGGCTTCTACAGTGTGAGGTTGGTGACTAACCACCCGAGCCATGGCATGGCCGTTTGAAAGCTGATATTCAAGTAAATTGCACATAAAAGTACAGCTCCTACCTAAAAGAGAATAGTCCATCTTCATTTTTTAGATGAACCAGCTAAGGCTGTTTAGGGAAGTAATTGGTGTTTATTGTGGGCCTGTTGTGAAACAGATAAGTACACTGCATGGACAAATGCAGAGTTTATTGTGTTACAGCAGGTGGTTTCGTAGTGTCCTCATGTATTTGGACTTTTCCACATTTTTAAAGGCTTTATTAACCATGTTTATGTTTTGATCTTGTCCAGTGTTCTGTTGATGACACATAAACACATACTGTGACTGACTTCTGGCTTCAAATTTTAAGAAGATAGGCATTGTACATATAACATTGTGGCTCACACGCGTAATCATTATGGCAGTGGAAATGCAGCAATGCATTTTTGCTTTCTCCTTGTTATCTCGTACACAGTACGGTTTTTGGAAAACATTTATTGAAGGTAAAATGTGTGTTTTGATTTTCTCTACAACTGTTGTGTAAAACATTTCTGATTCTGAGGATAATTCAGAGAAATATCATAATTGTACATAGGTCTGCATGTAAAGTACCTGTTTTTCTTGATAGATTTTGATAAAGCTTGAATTTGCTCAACAGACTTTCAAACAGCCCTCAACTATTAAATTTCATGAAAATCTGTCCAGTGGGAGCAGACAGACATGATGAAGCTAGTAGTCTCTTTTTGCAATGTTATGAACGCACCTAAAACCATAGCTCCTACGTATTTATAGGTTATTTGTTGGTTGTAGTTTGTTGAAGAACTTAGCAGAATGGGCCTACTCAGTAGGTGGGGTCACAGTGGCATGTTTATTGTGTTTTATCCATCGGCCTACTATCCATCTTGTTGTACAAGTAATGCGCTCCTAGCCTTCTGCTTGAAAATTTCACTGACCAAAAACTAACAGATGAGCTGTAATAATAAATTTTTTTGTGACATTTGAGGTTCTCACAGCAGTGTTCCTAAATATTTAAGTGTACTGGGATGTTACACTGTGTAAACTGGTTAAGTAGTTGCTGATATTGTGGAAAAATCATCTTCAGGGTCAAACAGGAATATTGCTTGACCCTGAAGATGAAGGCAGTAGAAACCTTCAAAACAGTGATAACTGTTCACCTGTTGACAACATTCTAACATCCCAAAAGACTTGGATATTTTTCTGGCATATGATTTATGGTTTCCTTATCTGCCCAGGCAGCATTGAGACATTATGTCCCAGTGTTATGTCAGGAGTAAGGGCACCATTCTAAATGTATAATACAGTGCTTTATATATAAAGGGAAGTTAAAAACACGAAAACAGTACTCCATTCTATTCGGAGAAAGTAGGAGTACAATATATTCCGTCTAACAATAAAAGCAATCTGAAAATTGTGGCATATGTAAACTCACGTGGCTTTTTCATATAATTGGTTAGAGATCTGCTTCTCAAAACCAAAACAATTGGAAAATAAACCACATCTATCACACCCTTTGAACATACCAGCCAGTACCAGAACAAAGCCAAATGAGGGATGTCTGGTGGAACTGAATATTTTAAAGAAAAATGTAGAAAATAATTTTATTACATTTCAGTTTTAAATAATGTAATACATGCGATTATTTCTCAGTCAAATGACATGAGTTAATGTAACTGAAACTGTTTTACATTTTTGTACTAAATGGATGGCCTGACAACCAGAATCGAAACATATAACTTTATCTGATGTGACAGTTTTAACTTTGAATGTTAACAAAGTTGTGAAGATGGCAAACGATAATATTTATAATTCCACACTTTGGCTGATGATTGGTGTCTTCTGGCATGTGACAGCATCTAGTCGTATATGTACTAAACTTGTGTAATAACCTCCTCCACACCTGCAGTATAGGAACATTTGATGCTGAAGGTTTCTCAGAAACACAGGTAAATTTCAACAAGCTACACGGTGTTACATCTTCATATTAGTGCCGTGATAACCTCACATCTGTCACACAATTTGACTCACAGTGCTTGATAATTTATTTGCAGTTTTGTAGAAAGATTGTGTTATTTTCAAAATGATTTAAAATTGTACATATTCAGAATTGGGATTGGACGGTTTGAGCGATAAATTGGACAAGTAATTAGCGAATGAATGGCGTAATACTATTGCCACTTCAGCACATGCCTTATTTCATGATGTGGCTCATTTCTTTCAGTACGATTTATACATTTTTCGTTCTATTTGCTAATTGTAAGACTACCAACCACTAGCGCCAAGAAACGTTGGTGGCGCACGAGAGAAGTTAGGTCAATTAGTTTAGTACATTTCCTTCCGTTCAGATGGCAGATATTTACCACGGAGCAGAGAACATCAATATCCGGTTACAGGACTACTACCGCAAAGATTGTGAAGGAAGTTGCTTCACCTGTCAAGATTGTCAGAGTTGCTGTTACCGCGTTGTGCAGGCTTGTGGAGCTGTCAGCTGGAATTTTGTACTAAATACTGCTTGTCACATACATTATTCAGTTTGAAAGTAATTAATTTGTTGTATTTTGTAAACATAAACACTAACGGTGTATGTTGTAGGAGCAAGTTTTTATTGTTGGAGTGTCTGAATTCGAAATCGTCGTTGTAGACCTCGTGTTTTCACTCGCCATAAGGCTGTGACTAGCATACGATTAACGTGAAGTGCCTGGATGTGTGTGACTTTATGGACTTGTGCCCGTGTAGAAATTGAACCACCATCACTGGAATTTAGTAGAATTTCAAGTTGCCAAACATCTTGACGACACTTGTCTGCCTTATAATATCGTGAAGTTGCAGCGTCAGCTCATGATGAAGTTCAAGCGTCGTAAGTATGCTGATTTTAATAGTACACCGTGTTTGCATGTGTAGTGTTGTTATGTATGCATTTACGTGCATGATGTAGTGTATTAACAGTTACTGTTCCGTATTGAGTAAGAAACGCCGCATCCTAAGCACGTGGTCGCATCGGTCGCTGCGCAGCCATTGAAACATTGCGTGGGGTTTGTTCAGCGTTCCGCCAACTGTTGTAATGGCGGGATTTGTTGCTCGCGTTGTTTTAACATATCGAATGTAAGAGTGTTACGTTTCCTTGTATAAATTCGTGGTATTCCTTCAGCTTAGTACATTGTGTATGTTATTTGGACTTCCGGTGGCTGCTGTAGAAATCTATGGAACTACAGTTGGAGTGGGGGTTGCAGCATATTTCACAAGCCTGTCTTGTGTCCCACACGAGGCGTGCGTGGCATGTGGTGAAATGCTGCATGACAACAAAGTATGTCTAATATTGACCATGTAACTAGACAATGTAAGGAAGATTGGCCATATGCAATATTTTGGTACTCTTTTGACCTTGATTACATATGCGTGGGTAGCAGATGGTTTAGTCATTTTTTGACGTCTTGAAATTTTGACATTACGTAATGTTACGTTAATACCGTGTATGACAAGGACAGTTCGGTTCGAAGTAGTATTGCGTTCAATGTAGAATTTATATGCGGTATCAACACGAGTGTCTTTTACAGTTGAGTTTATCTGTCGCGTGATGAAAGTAGTGTTATATGAAGTAATACGTACTGGGGTCCGGCAGTCAAGACCAGCACTGGTTTTATTCGCATGGCTGCTTGAGTAGGCGACTTTTGTACAACTTTCTTATGTCTTTTGTGGAAGCCTTGAAAACTGACCGCATATATTGCAGTTTTAGATATATGCTGTAGTCCTGCAAAAATACAATGCAGTACTGTTTGGCATACCATTATCGATGGATTTAATGCATTTCATATTATGACGGATGCTGTTTTGAAAAAAGCCGTGATTAATGAATTTCTGCTGTGCCCCTAGCGATACTGACACTTTATCATTTCAATAGCGCAAAAGAATTAAATTGCGACCGGCTTCGTTGTAGCAGTGATATCCACAATTATGTGAGAATTTGGACGATTTCCATACCAAACTCGTTAGTTATATTCGCTTCCAGACACTAACTGGCGTAGCACGCAAATCTGCTCCCGACTTGGACAATTTCTGCGGTAGCATTTAGTTACAAAATACTTCTCCCACTGTGTCCAAGCGGGTCTGGGACCCACACAGTCTTATCTGAAGTGCATACTGGGGGGGCTTTGTTATCGAGTGAAATGTGGCTGAGGCTGGAAACCGACAGCGTGCTGGTGAGATAAAAATACGAGGTGCTTTACGCCTGTCCATGCATACGTCCTCGTATCATTGTGCGTGGATACTTTGTGCCGTGCTTCCTATTATTTGTATACGAATTTGTTAATGTAAGGGGAATTTAGGGAAGGATGTCGTAACCCCGCGAAGAAACATGGCCGGGTTTCCAAGGCCACTGGTAATTTCGAGCATTTTGTTGTTGCTGTTGTGGTTTTGGTGTAGGAAGTGAGTTCTCGACAGTTCGATATTTTGTCATTTTATTCGACGCCCATTAAAGCAGTAACATTGACCCCATATCCTTCCCTTTATCTGCATTGAATGGAAACTCAACTGATAATACCGGACGATATAGTCGAGGCAAGGCAACTAGGGGACAAAAAAGAAACTCACTTTTCTTCTCACGGTCTTTTCTAGTGTCCCTTTGTAAATTACACGACGCGTATGGTTGGTGACCGTTGTAGAAGGAAGTGGTTGCGGTCTGTTCTAATACTGTAGCAGCATTTTACTGGATGGGTCGACTGAGAAAAAGTGAAAAAAATATATACTGCCAACATAGTCGGCCTGCATGCCGGACCCTACCTGATGCTGCAAGAACCCCCAGCGTGCGTGCGCCGTTTCTAGCTGACTTTCAGAAAAGGAAAAGATAGGCAATGTAGTATAGCGTCATGTTGTGGCGCGTTCGCATATGCTTTATACCTCCTCGACTGTCCAAGCAATGTTATACCATTTAATTCGAAGACGACGCTTTTATGGCGATTTTATGTCACCGACAACAATAAACAGTACTTAGGGCTTAACGTAAAGTTCCCGGTTCGATTGTACCCAGATTTCAAGCTTCTCGACAGAGTTTAACTCTTTAAAGACGAAACGTAGCTGTTTTATATAAGGACTCAGTACGTACCGCGCAGTAAACACTCTACACTTCGGTTATAAAAACCAGTCTCTTAATGTTTTATAAGGCAAAATTGCTGTTTGTTCTGATATCCGTACAAAACACATAAACGCAATGTGGGCACTACGTAGAATATTTTAATGTTAAACCTGGTCTTATGTAAAGTTACCGCTAGGCTTTAAAAGGTTAATTAAAGTCTCGAACATGAAATTTCACGAAAATCCATCCAGTGGGAGCCGAGCTGATACACATGGACAGACAGATGGACGGACATGACGAATAGGCGAATTTTACGAATATGCGAACGCGCCTAAAAATGCTCTTTGCATATGGCCGTACCGTATGTACGTACCCTGTTCCAGTTCAGAAGCGTTGAGCCGATCGGGAAAGTTGGACACCCCGCAACCCCGTACTTTGCAGTTGCCTATAGACAATAATAACAAAATGGAGGACGCGCTAACTTCTGAGGATGAAGCGATGTTAGTACAGCGTTTTTTACGCCATGAAATTATGATTTTGGAGACGTATGCAAGTTTTGTTAATGTTGTCGCGTAGTGTAAACTAAGAGTTGGCGGACATGCGAAAGTTTTTCTTAGTTTTAGGTATGATGGCGATAAATTGAGGAACCATTGGAGAAAGACCTGTGAAGTGTTGTATGGAGATAGATCATAAACGTACCTGCTCATTCATGTGATACGATAAACATGATAAACACAGACACACCACAGTATATTTATTTTTTTGCACCCTATGTCATTATACTACATGTTTGAGCTCGGCCGAACCATCATGTTAAAAATGTTAAAACGCAGATTCTTAATCACATAAAATAGCGTAAAAATAGTGTAAAGGTATTAGTGAAACTTCAGTAGTCCACTGTTTTTCATAGACTGTAAAACCATGCAGAGGAGAAGTGGAGTAACTTAATCCTAAGCTAATATAGTGATTGATCCTACATCCGTCCGTATGTCGGGTTTTTTTTTCGCAAAATAATAGAATCCGTTTCAGAAGATAGTTCTCATTTACTCTTGACGGTGAGTCCCATTTTTCTTGAAAGAGGTAAAGTGGAATCCAGTTTTGCTATACGGGCAGCCCAAAACAGTGAAGTAACCCAGTAGCATGCTTTGGGATTCCTGTTGACAGCGTAGATGTCATGTACGTCATGATGGCTCGGCCGAGCCGAAACATGTAGTAATTGGCACAACCTTAGAGTATAATGACGTAGTGTTCAAAATAAATATATGTACTGTGGTGTGTCTGACTGTGTTTATTATCGCTGTATTTAGAATAACACAGCGGGATGACCCAAATTAAGATTGTTATAAGGCAGTTGGCGAACATGGCGGCGATACGAAACTTAAATTATATCGGACAAATAATGTAACGTACGCGGAATGCCTGTTATGTATGTGATGAGTTCGTAACAAAAGCATTAAAATGATGATAATAACGATCATACCAACCTGTTTAAGCTTGTAAATATATCCTGTTGGTAAGCAGGCTTTGAGTTCTACTACGGGTTCCTGTTACTGCAGTATGCTAGAACGCGTTACCCTAGGTGCAAAAATTTTTAAACGCTTTTAAGCCTGGAATTCATATAAGTAAAATTCAAATGTTGATGCCGTTTCTCACAGTAAACGAATATCCACCGCAAAGACCAACCGGTTAAGGATATTTCGGGAAGTAATCATGTTTTATTCTGAGAATCATAAAATACAAATAGTCTGCCGTTTAGGCAAACTGCAGAATTTTAGATCCTTATATTAGGCGGTACATGTAGTTAAGTGGAGGGCTAATCCAGCGGACGTTTTTAGGCGCGTTTACAAAATTATTCTTGGCTGTGTAATGTTTGTGCTTCTGTCTGCATGGAACAACCCGCTCCCACGGGACGGGCTTTCATGAAATTTGATATTTGAGTATTTTGCGAAAATCTGTCTATGAATTTCACTTTTGATTAAGATCTGAAAAGATTAGTGGGTGCTATACCTAAAGGCTTATGTACATGTATATCTCGCTGAATTCTTCCTAGAATGAGAAGTGTTTCAGAAAAAAGTTGTAGAGAAAATGAAAAACCAAATTTTACGTTGAAAAGTTTTTTTTTTTCAAAAATCGTACCATTTCTGAGATAATGTGGAAAAATCAGGTAGGGCCTGACACGCCACGGATGACAATATAATACGGCGCAGAAAAGATGCGATTTCCACGCCGGATAATACGGACCCACACTTATAATATTTAATACTTATTGCGTTGCCACGGCAACAGTGGTTACGCGAACGCGCCTCAGTGTTATGTTTTACGTACATTGCTTGCCTTGTTAAGTTTTCTTCGCGTCAGATTTGCTGCAGCGCTTGTGATGCATATGAGTGAAGTCTACGTTGCATGACCAACTAACTAACTAACTAACTAACTCCATGGAGCAGAGGCCTTTTTGAGAAGCTAACAGTTTCTCAGTTAGTCAAGAAATTCCCCGCATTTTATGGAGCCCGAAGGTTCATTACCGCATTCACAAGAGCCCGCTACCTGTCCCTATCCTGAGCCAGCTCAATGCAGTCCGTGCCCCATCCCACTTCTTGAAGATCCATTTTAATATTATCCTCATGACAGCCACACTTAAGCACCAACCGCGTGGTGCATGCACCGTGGTGGTGGTGCTGTGCTGACAGGAGTACGTGAAGTGCACAGATACCTTGCCGGGTAGATTCTACACTAGAAATGCTGGCTTACAATCCAGGGGCGCACCCCGCCCCCCTAACCCCTCCAAAACCGAAATAAAAAACAGATTTTGGAGGTGATATGGTATCAAAAGTCATACATGATTTTCCCTTCAGCCGAAATCAACTTCTGAAATCGTCTGATGACTAATACATTAGAATTTTGAAAAATAATAAAATAAACTAAAACAAGAAGACGGAGCACTGTGACTGAGTCAATGGAGCATGTAGTTATATTCGTATGTACATAACTGCAGTGACAAACAGTGTTATGTTGTACTTACAACGTGATTTTTATAACATTTTTTAAAATCAAACATAAGTTGTACACAGCCTCAGGGTCAGCGGTCCCTCCCCACCCCCCAGTGAAAAATTCTGAATACGTTCCTGTTACAATCCACGCCATTCGTCCTCATTTCTACTTGTTGTGTATCCCGTCTGGACTAACAACTGACTGACCGGTACAGATTATTCCGCCTCAGTTGATAGTTATTACTGTGTTCAGGAGTGTGACGCCGTGTAGGTTGGTAGACATACTGGTGTTTCAAAGGAACGTACTTCTCCATCTTCAGGGTGAGAAGTGTGGAGGCGGCATGTTTGTCAGAAACGCTGGCATCTCTTTTAACAGTGCACCGCGTCACACCCGCGGAATGTGATATCGTTCATAGTAGCTTCCGTGGAAACCAGAAATCTCCGACAGTTGATGTTATTCGGTTGGCTTAAAATGTCTCAAGCATACAAATTAATCATCGTCATTGAAGCTATTATGAGCCAGCTGAATCCATGCCACTCTTTGAAAACACCGTTTCTCCTAGAACCATTTAAACACGTTATAGGGAATTCTTACTGCAGTAAACACGTATTTTACTCATATTTGCTATAAAAGCAGTCCCATCACAGGCCTGCACAGGCCTTGAGGGTTCCAGGAGGTCGAGGCGCACAGATTTCCAGACCATCGGCACATGAAGGTGGTAAGGTTGTCGGCCCTACGCACCGGCCGTCTTTACCCCCAGGAAATATTTCTGGTACTCATTTCTGTTGGAGGCTGAGTCGACCGCGGGGCCATATTGCGACCGAAACGGTTACGTCAATGAAAAATCCCAATGACACAATCGGGAATCGAACCCGCGACGTGCCGGTTTGCAGCGCAGTGCCTCAACCAACTGCGCAACCGCGTGTCCCTATATTTGCTGTAGTAATGTTATTAAAGCGGGTAATGAAATTACATGTGTGTAGTGCGCTTGGTGTGTGAATCAGTAGTTGATTATGGTTCTGTTAAATGACACCTGTTCGAAGGCTGTCAAGAGGTAAAAGTGTAGCTATGATGAACAGGTGATGGTAACACCAGATGGTCTTTGTCCTTATGAAGCAGTCTGAGACGTGAAGAGATACCTGTTTTCTGTCAACACTGCAGCGTCGTAATTAGCCGATAGGTGGCACGCTGTGGCACAGTTGGTTGACTCATTGCGCTACAAGCCGGAAGGTCGCGGGTTCGATTCCCGGTGGTGTCATTGGAATTTTTCATTGACATAACCGTTTCGGTCGCACTATGGCCCTGCGGTCGACTCAGCCTCCAACAGAAATGTGTACCAGGAATATTTCCTGGGGGTTAAAGGCGGCCGATGCGTGAAGCTGACAACCTTACTACCTTCATATGCCGGTTGTCTTCAATTCTGGGAGCCTCAGCCTCCTGGAACCCTCTGGGCCTGTTCAGGCCTGTATAGGGATTGCTTCACATGAAGCTAAAAAAAACTTTTTAAGATGCATGGCGCGATTATTCAGTGAACTGATGATTTCGTAATATCTATGTGGGAATGTAATATGTACGAGTGGAAACATTGAAGGTTTATCGGTAGACGTCACAGCTAGGGACGGCGTGGTTAAGCTCGTCACATGAAGGGGCCGTGACAGGTTTTTTGTATGACATGCCATCCCGTGAAACAGTGGCAGTGTTAGAGGCGTGTTGTATGACTGATTTTTTTTTTGTAAGATATTGATATTACTCTGCAGGCTGCGACTAGTGTTCGTTTTCCCCTTGGACAGACGTTTTCTGCCCATATCGCTATATGCATTTATATTCGGCAATCGAAATTCTGGAATATAAACAACCACAGCGTCTAGATTGATGTTTTGCGGGCCCATGTGTAAGAAGCCTCACTGCGGCAGTTCAGAGTTCTCACAGATACGCTGTATCAGATAATTGTATGTTTGCGTCTTCAGTCGAGTGTTTGGTGTCAGCACAGGTGTGGGGTTGGTTGCCTGTAGATATCGGTTTCAGGGCACGCCAGCCTTATCATGAGAGGGGTACCGGTTTTTTGTTGGGAAAGTAAACCGTATGACAAGGCGTGTAACTTCCTGGTGCCCAGCGTCATTCCAAATGCCAGTTAGCTCGTACTGGGATGGCGCATTGCTGTTGCAAACCAGTGACCCCTGGCCCACGATGCGCTCTTGTCCTTGTTAAATGACCGCTTGTTTGACGTCACTACACATTCTGTTTTATTATGGTGAAGGCGAATCGGACTGTGCCTCGTTGGTGTTGTAGCTTCCGCTACCATGGCAGCGCTATAGTCGGCTTCGCTGTAAGCGCCATGAAGACATATGGGAGAATGGAGGTACAGCTCCACGCATTCTTAATATAGGCACTTTAGATGAGAGTCAGTGGACAACTTCATACTCGGTGGCTTTATCCGGGTGGGGGGGGGGAGGGAAGAGCCCCCGTTACCCGTTGAATAGAAGGTTGTGTGGACCCCAGAGTCTATCTGAAAACTTTGGACAAGAGATAAATTCCTTATTCCTGTACGGAGAATCGACCCACGATTCCTCGGACATCTAGCCCGTAGTCGAGTCACTATTGAGTCCACGCAACGCCGGCTTGGTCCAAAGAGAATTGAAATGCTGTCAGCATTATCATCCGGTGTTAACGCTGAATGACGTTATATCGTGTACACAACATAAAGAATAGAGAACATTAGGCAGTTTTATGTGATCCATAATCCGTGAATTGATTAAAAAATTATATATATATATAGTAGTACCAACAAATTGGCTTATCGAAATTAATTTACATACACAGTGTATCACTTTACTAGTTGCTTCCTTAAATTTAAGTCCGATTTGCTGGTGAAAAGTCTTCTTCTTCCTCTTCGTCTTCTTCTTCTTCTTCTTCTTCTTCTTCGTCTTCTTCGTCTTCTTCGTCTTCGTCTTCTTCTTCGTCGTCTTCTTCGTCTTCTTCTTCTTCGTCTTCTTCTTCGTCTTCTTCGTCTTCTTCGTCGTCTTCTTCGTCTTCTTCGTCTTCTTCTTCTTCGTCTTCTTCGTCTTCTTCTTCGTCGTCTTTTTCTTCTTCTTCTTCGTCTTCTTCTTCGTCTTCTTCTTCGTCATCTTCTTCTTCGTCTTCTTCTTCGTCTTCTTCTTCGTCTTCTTCGTCTTCTTCTTCGTCTTCTTCTTCTTCGTCTTCTTCGTCTTCTTCTTTGTCGTCTTTTTCTTCTTCTTCGTCTTCTTCGTATTCTTCGTCTTCTTCTTCGTCATCTTCTTCTTCTTCTTCGTCTTCTTCTTCGTCTTCTTCGTCTTCTTCTTCTTCTTCGTCGTCTTCTTCTTCTTCTTCTTGTTGAATGCTGCTTTTTCATGGAAATTCTGGATTTAATTTCGCGTGTACATCTTGCATTACTTATCATGCTACCCAAATAATTGAAATATTCGACATTTTCCAATTGTCTTTCATCTGTCACAGTCTGTACTGGGGATGGTTGCCTTGCGATCCTTATTACCTTAGCTTTTCCACATTCATTTCAACGCCATAACATCTTCCCGTTTCACTTAGACTATCAGTCATGCCCTGTAGCGCCGTTTTTTCCTCAGCCAGTAGCATAAAAACATCTACTTATCTGCGTTGGTGCATATAACTGAATACAAGAGTGGTGCACGGAACGTATAACATCAAATTTGGGAACAACCCTAGCAAGTCAATATGACAGTTATGAATCAATTAACCTTTTAAAGCCTAGCGGTAACTTTACATACCACCAGGTTTAACATTAAAAAATTCTACGTGGTGCCCACGTTGCGTTTATGTGTTTTGTACGGATCTCAGGACAAACAGCAACTTGTGCCTTATAAAACATTAAGAGATTGGTTTTTATAACCGAAGAGGAGAGTGTTTACAGCGCGGTACGCACTGAGTCCTTATATAAAACAGATACGCTTCCTCTTTAAAGGTTTAAGAGCAGACAACTCAGAGGATGTCTGCTATCATTTGGTGTAGAATATTTTGTCTGACAGTTTGCTACCCAAACAATTTGAATGTAAAGGACTGTAACTTTTCAGTTGTGTTATATGGGTGTCAGTCTTGGTCTGTCACATTGAGGGGCCGACACACTCGTGAGTGTGGATGTTTGAAAATAGAGCCCTGAGGAAGACATGTGAGTCTTTGAGGGGTGAGAGAAGGCGGAGCTGGAGGCAATTGCATGCTGAGGAGCGTCATGTTCTGTACTCATCTCTTAAATATTCAGGTGATCAAATAAAGAAGAATGAGATTGGCGGGGCACATGGCACGTATGGGTGGGAGGAGACGTGTGTAAGGGTTTGGTGGTGAAACCCAAAGGAAGGAAGCCACTTGGAAGACCTAGGCAGAAATGGAAGGATGATATTAAAATGGCTCTTCAGGAAGTGGGATGGATAGCGTGGACTGGATTGATCTGACTTCCTAAGGAAGGTTCAGTTGACGGGCTGTTGTGAGCACGGTAATTAATCTTCGTGTCCCATAAAATGCACAGGGTGACAACATATAGGGTATTATCCATTTATCATATATTATTTAATGTGTTCCGTGTCCGTGCACTATATTATACAAAAACACTAATCACCAACAAATGCACAAAGAGAGTTTTATCATTAATCGTAAGACACTCCTACATGTTTCGACCCTG
>BLKM01000303.1:28229-38735 GCA_013340265.1 Coptotermes formosanus
GGCGCGAACAGAAGCTCGGCGTCAAAACGGATTGGCTGACTGAACTTCCGTCCCAACGTGATGCTGACAGAAGATCTGTTGGGGCTGTCAGCTGAAGAATGGTTTATTGGTACCAGAATCGGAAGGTTCAAAACACACATAGAACTAAAATCAGTTCCAACCTATTCAGTGACTTCCATAAATACATCTGACCCTTACATCTCCACCTTATTTCCGGTCTACAAACACTCAGTTAACCAAAAACATTCAATACCAAAATTCTGCATACATTCCCAATCCTCCTCATCCTACCTGCCCTACACAACCCCTAGTACTCCTGCGAAATTGTACGAGAATGACTAAAGCATTCGCCTGTTAGCCTGACAGTCACGAAATTCAGCGTTTGGCGAGTAAAAATCCGGGGCACAAAAGTGAATATTCAGATGGATATAAGGCGGTAGCACGGTACGGGAAGAATTAGAAGATTAGCTCATTTTAACTCCAGAACAAAGGAGATATATCTACCGTTCTTTTAAGGAAACACGTACGGTCCTGAATTTTTATAGGGCATGTATTAGAGTCTCGATATTTATGAACCTCGTCTTTGGGAATTCTATCTTTTTTTATTACTCATTTTAATATCATTTTTCCAGCCTTTCGTGAATGATCCCGACGAATCGGGATCACACAACCTGGCTGGCGATTCGGTTTTTCGTATTCTTGTGCTATTGCACAGGCCACTCTCAGCTTAGTCAAGCTCTGTCTTTCATTAAGTGAGGTTGATTGCTTTCCTGCTTTACGGGATGAATTTTCTGTGAAATATGTAATGTTTTAAGTTCCCAGATGTGTTTGTATTTTATTTGAAACAAAGGTACGTGTTTTATTTTCTTTTTAGGCGTTCGTTACGAAGTAGAGGAGACGATGTCCATTCTACCGTCCGTGACATAGTATCTGACAAAGCAGTTCGCCAGAACTTCATGAAATTCGATGTACGAGTTCTTTAAAATTTTGTCGAATATGCTCCAGTTTCGTGAAAATCGGCTCATTTACGGTTATACGTTACTGCAGGGCGTAAATTAATTTTTGTTGGTAATCCTAGTGCTTATATATATAGTTCTGTTTGTACTTCCTAATTCTTGAGCGATTTCGATGATTTGGTGCATGATATTTCCACGTAATGCCTTTAAGCCCTTGTGACTTTCATGAAAATCCGTTCGATTAAATGACGTAAATGAGAATTTTCCCTGTTTTGTGCATTTTTAATCTGATTAGAATAAAATTCGCTAGTAGAAATATCCCTAAAATGTGAGCTATATTTTCGTCAAAATCGGCGAAAGTGAATTTCTGTCTGTACTTCTCCATATTCATTGTCTGATTTCAATGAAATTCGGTATAAGAGCTCTGCACATAATGTTGACTAGAATTTATAAGTTCTATGAAAATTGGCTCCATCATCAAGGGTCAAGCAGTCCGAGAGTAACCTTTCAACTGCTTGATATTTATAGATGGGGCCCGTTGGCTGTCCCGAAACGTTGGTGATTAACTGCCAATCTGCGCTGTGTAACGTCCCAGAAGAGCGAATATCTAGTGAAAAAATTTTGTTTACAGAATCCAGCCTATGTTTTCGTGTACTTAGCCTACTTCCTGCACTGACGGACTTGTCCCAGTTACCTATTTATTGTTGAACTATGCCGATGGAATGATGATGGATTGCAATCAGTGTTTTGGAAATGGTCCGTAGATATCAGAGGTTTCCTAAAGTTAAATAAAGGTGCAGCGTAGAAAACATACAGTGTTATCTAGGCGCATACATAGAAGCAAGGTGACATGATAGCTTCGTGCGATGCGCAGTGTTCCACCCTGGAAAGTTGTGTTGATTCTGACTTATTTACTGACAGGTACCTTCCAGGATTTAATTTAGCTCATTTTGACGTGTTACTTTTAAAGCGCAGCGTTAGTTAAACGTACCACGTGCATTAATATTTTGCTCACGTATAGTGTATTTAAGGTGTTTGTTCAGTTTGATATATTTTAATGAACATAAATAGTTTTCCTACACAACACTAACGAGCATTAACGGGCTCGTGTTTGTAATGAGGACACAGATTTTTCTGCGAGGTGAAACTTAAATTTAACCTTTTAAAGTCTAATAATAAAGTTTAATATTAAGAAATTCTACGTGGTGCCCACATTGCGTTTATGTGTTTTGTACGGATCTCAGAACAAACAGCAACTTCTGCTTTATACAGCATTAACAGACTGGTTTTTGTAACCGAAGTGGAGAGTGTTTACAGCGCGGTACGCGCGGAGTCCTTATATAAAGCAGATACACTTCGTCTTTAAAGGGTTAAGGTATCTGAATTTCTCATAGCAAAGCGTTTTAAACACAAATTAGCACCATTATTGTCTTTCATGCTGTTATTTTGGGCTAAAAAAGGTATACTGACGGTTTAAATTTCTGATTTTATTTTGTCATTTTGGTATATTTCGACGTTTTGCGTTTTAAGTTAGGCCTACTGTTTTAAAGCTAAGACGAGAAGTTCTTTGAAGATTGGTTGATGTTTGTTGTACATATTTCTTGTTTACATGATAAGGCTACCAAGAACTGCAAACCAGTAAAAGCAAACACGTAAAATTTGAAGTTGTCCCTGAGTTTACTTGATTTAGCATCACACCTTGCCGGCCAAAGGGGGGGGGGGGAACTTTTAAGCACTTGATCAGCTTCATGCTCTGGCCGCTTTATCGCTGGGGAAAGAGGTGTATATCCCAACTTGTAGGGAAGCTGGGTGAAACCAGAGACAGTCTGGAGGCCGTGGTGAAGGGGGCATGGATTGGATTGATCTAGCTGAGGATTAGGAACGGATGGCGGGCGATTTTGAATGAGGTAATGAACTTTCGGGTTCCGTAAAATGGCGGGGAATTTTTTGACTAGCTGAGGACCTGTCAGCTTCTCAAGAAGGACTCTGCTCCAGGGAGTTAGTTATTTTAAGTGAATAATTAATAAAAATGAGGAGTTGACATTTTGGTGAAGAAAGTGATAGAGTAATTCGTGCAATGGTTTGTGTGATAAATACACCTACAGAAACTTTGTAGCATTTGTAATAAATTGCAGTGTAAAGTTTAAATAAATTGTCATGCACAACCCGGGGACCCGCAAGTCAGTATGAAAGGGTAAATGTGAAAATTTCGAACGCGTTTCTTTAACGTCCTATAAGCTAGCGTAAGTCGCATTACCCTGCTCTTTTGTAATTGATCCAGCGTGTGTCTGTAACTTGTGTTACATTACATTTCCGGCGCATGCGAAAATAAAGTCACAAAAAGCGCAACAGTTGGGTTCGCCACTTGTGTCTGCTTGGTTTTCCACCGCAACAGTGTTAACGCGAACGCGCCTGAATGTCACGTTTGTCGTTTCATCCCTGCAAGGCTCGTTTTCCACGAGCGTGCTTTTAGAACCATAAAAAGTAGCGCGATTTAGCGAACCATTGGCTACAGTAGACATTTTACCACGCAGTAACACGCCAGAAACTGTAGCGCCACAAACGCTCTCGGTCGCTTGTACTAGTAGCGCCACCAGTAGTGTCCCAACTCGTAGTGTTAGCTAGTGATAACATCGTCGCTTATGTGACGATTACACGAGCGTGGTCAGTCGCGCCACTTCTGCCTACAGTCAAAATCGCAGTGGTCTGTCGTTCATTCTGAATGCTTTTCTTTTTGCATAATCAATCATAACTTTACACTGAACTGTATATTACCGAAGATCAATCCATTAAGCTATATTGGACACGGGGTCCGCATAGTTCAGTTATAAGGTGGAAAAGACAAGGTGTCATTTAATAGCGTAAAATGTGCCACACTCATGCCTTTAATTCAGTACGGGTTTTGTCCAGAATTTGTTACTGCTTTCCCTCTTTAATTTCTTGTGCAATAATGCGAAAAGGATAACTTCCTCTTTAAACACCGTTTCAAAACAATAAAACGAGGGTTCGCCACTGAGACTCGATGAAGCGCCACACAAATGGTTTGCTTCAGACGCGCCAATTTTTATCGCGTCACGGACACGCTTGTGGGAAAGGAATCGTAGTATATTGTGGGGGGGGGGGGGCATATGGCGCGCGTCAGAAAGAAGTGCATGAAGGGTTTTAGTTTCCGAAGTATGAATGGACGAAAGTACGTGTAAGAGACATAGGCGTGGATGGTAGATAATATTAAAATCGATCTGAAAGAGAAGGATGGGAAGGTGTGGACAGTAGCGGGTTGATTTTAATTGATTAAGGCAGTACAACAGTATGATAAAGGTAAAGGAGTCCCATTAGAGGCACATGAAGGTGGTAAGGTTGTCAGCCATACGCACCGGCCGCCTTTACCCCCAGGAAATATTCCTGGTACTCAGGAGTCGACCCCAGGGCCACAGCGCGACCGACAGGAATATGAAAAAATTCCAATGGCACCATCGGGAATCGAACCCGCGACCTGCCGGTTTGTAGCGCAGTGCCTCAACCAACTGCGCCACCGCGCACCGGTTTTGCATCTTGCATGTGCCAGGGAGAGTATTGAAACATGTTTTCTCGTTTAAAATGTCTCCGCGGGCAACGTAACCCTCGCAGGCAGCATTTTGCTCGCGAGTTGCGGGTTGTACGGGTCTGGTCTGGGAGGTGATGAGAATATATGAATAAGGTCACAGTATCACAAAGTTGTGTGTGTTGCAAAGCAAACGGTGCTTGCACAACGGACATGGGAAGTATCAAATTTATGCCTACGACATTGCTTTCACACTGGCTGTTACGTTCGCTTTTATGCAACTTAGGACTGTTGCTAGAAGTCTAGAATCAAAACAGACGCAAGAAAGGAGATAAACAACATGCCTTATTTGTAAGTCTGTCCCTGTGGTAAAATTTGTTGTTGATATTTGTAATACGTTAGCTGAGAGTTTAGTTACAATTCAACCATACGCAAATTTTGACTATTGTTATTCTTCTTTTTTAGCCTAAAGGACAAATCACGATCCTGTCTTTGTGTTTCCCGTAACATTTGACACATTAGCACCAAATTTTGTGTGAGCATTACCGAATTTGAGAACACTTGAACCTCGTAATCCTTAATTTTTACAACTGGTTATAAGAAAATGTCAGAAGCACGCATTTGTAAGGTAGGCGCAACAGCAGGGCCTCTTTAATTCAGGGTCTCGTAATGGTATATGATAATGGATCTTGAAAAAGAGACAACTTTTGTTAAAACTTTTTATCTTAGAATGTTCAAACATGGCGGCCATGCAAACATTTTGGGCATCTGGTTCGATTGCAATGTCTAATGACCTATTCGAGGCAAGGTTCTGAAATTTGGTACAGAAGTGGGTCATCAATATATCTACACATTATATGAGTAATATTGTTTGTAAACTAGCAGTTACATTGTCATAGAAGTTCAGTTTTTTCTTCACAGATGTCGCGATTTGTTTTTATTATACACCTACAAGCTTGTATTTATTTTAGGTAGTAACTGTTTTTGCTTTTAGATCTAAAGCGTGGTACGTCCATATGTGCCGTGGATTGGGAACCTGTATTGTGGTTGGCTTATAGTGTTTGTATGGCAGTCGTACAATAGTATTTCTCGGATTGTCGGAGTGTTGCGACACTGGGAATAAGCGAATGTCACTGGCGGTCACTTCATCTTCGCACTATTTAACCTTTTAAAGCCTAGAGGTAACTTTACATACGATCAGGTTCAACATTAAAAAATTCTACGTGGTGCCCACACTGCGTTTATGTGTTTTGTACGGATCTCAGAACAAACAGCAACTTTTGCCTTATAAAACATTAAGAGATTGGATGAAAAAAGCAACCAACAAATGCACTGTACTTACTTATTCAACTTTTTACTCTGCTTTTCACCCCCCCCCCCTCTGAGGATGGCGTCTTGCTACGCCGAAACATGTCGGGGAAAAGCAGAGTAAAAAGTTGAATAAGTAAGTACAGTGCATTTGTTGGTTGCTTTTTTCATCTGATATAAAATGCACGGTGAGTTAAAAGTGAAAATTATTAAGAGATTGGTTTTTATAACCGAAGTGGAGAGTGTTTACAGCGCGGTACGCACTGAGTCCTTATATAAAACAGATACGCTTCGTCTTTAAAGGGTTAATTTCAAATTTAACGTACACGGAAATGTGTTAGTTTCTGGTACTAAAATAATATTTATACTAAACGGACTAGAAATCGACACAACAGCAAAGCGTACGGTACGTGTTTTGATGGGGTTTCCATGTCTTTCGCTTTCGCAAAATTGCAGAAAGCGACTGTTGATCTCATGCCTCTCCGGCTGTCCGTCCGCATGGAACAACTCCGATCCCACTAGACGGATTTTCAATAAATTTGATATTCAAGTATTTTTTTTTCGAAAATCTGTCGAGAAAATTCAAGTTTAATGAAAACCTGACAAGAATAACGGGCGCTTAACATGAAGACGTCTCTACGTTTATAATACTGTCTCGCTGAATCCTTCGTAGAATGAGAAATGTTTGAGACAAGATTTGTCGAGAAAATGAAAGAAAAACATTTTATGTTCAAAACTTCTTCCTAGAATTCGTGCCGTTTATGAGATAATGTGGAAAAATATGGTACAGCCAGACAGGCCACAGATGACAATATAATATGGCGCATGCGCTTTGACATGCTGGATAACTAAGGCTACAGACACACACTCAGAATATGTATTACCTATTGCTTTTCCACGGCAACATTGGTTACGCGAACGCGCCTCACTGTTACGTTTATACGTATATTGCCTTTGTTGTTACTTTCTTCTGACCCTTAACGAATTCCCTTAGCCCTTGAACGTAGCACAAGCCATGACTGTTCGTTTGGAGCGCGGGGACTTATTTGTCCGTGACAGGTGCCAGTCTGTACCTTTGGTAAATCTGTGGAAGCATGTCCAATCAACTCCACAGATTGCAAAAGTTAAGAAAGAACTCCGAACATGTCTTAGTGGCCTTTGTATACAGTACTTGTGGCCGGAGCTGCTCCAGGGCTGGAACTATTTCGGCACAAGCTAGACGTGTTGCACTGACGTCGTCTGGACTAGCAGCATCCCGCGCACCTTAAATGTCATTCCCCCTCCCCTGCCAGCGGCTCGGTGTCAACTCTTGGATTGCAAGTCCAGACCGCTGCCGGCTGTCCACTAAAATTAGACACTTGGCATCGCAGTCTGGCTCCTACAGTGGTCGCCGTGGAAAGGATGCATCACTTTAACTGCCAACCCGACAATACTTACAAACCGAATGAATTTGTTTTAAAAATCAACCAGGGGACGGACCATCGTTTCTTAGGTTTTCGTTTGTTTTCTTCAATATCTCTAAACAAGGAAGGGGATAGTACATCAAATCAAGTAGCGGCCGCTTCGTACAGCGTCCCTTCCACTGTATTATTTCTTGTTCCACCAGAACAGTTAAATAAAATTTGTATTCTGCGCACAGAATACATTTATGTGTAAAGTAACATCTCACCCTATAACAGGCCATGAAGACCCAGAGGGGGAGTAGAGGTATAGCTCTACTCTTTCTTTAATCTCGGCACTAGATGGGGGGCCACCCCACCCCACGACCGCTTTACCTGCGGGAATGACCCGTTACCTATTGTACAGGAGGCTGGGTGGGCTCCAGGACCGGTCCGGCTGGGTGCTGAAAATTTCACCCCCACCGGGAGTCGATCACCGGGCCCTCCAATCAGTAGCAAGTCACATACCAGCATGTATGTTTTTTGTATGGATATCAAAACAGCGATTTGTTTCCTGTACAGCGTTAAGTATTGATTTTTGTAACCGGTATAGAATACAGGGCTGTGGATTTGGAGTCGGAAGGAATTTTAGGTGGAGTCGGTGTCGGTAAAAATGTACCGACCCCGACTCCGACCTCAGTCTAAAATCTTGACTAGATACTCCAACTCCAGAGCCCTGATAGCTACAGTAACCATTAGACTTACACTTAAATATAGGTTATAAGTCTAAACAGTAGCCTGATGGTTCACGTGGTGGTGATGAAACGTCTTATAGGTTTACCGTTATTAATATATATTGAGCTTTTGTGAAGGAGTCGGAGTCGGAGTTTTAAAAATCGAGGAGTCGGAGTCGGCGGTTTTGTGTACCGACTCCATAGCCCTGCTCAAAACAGCTATTTTTTTCCCTGTACAGCGTTAAGTAACTGGTTTTTGTAACCGGTATAGAATATGTTTACTGCGCGGTACGATTTGAATCTTGAAATATAGATCGGGTTAACTGTGTCGTTAACACCAAAAGCGGCAATTATCATTACACATATGACGCGAAGAAAGACGCTTGAATTTGGGGGGGGGGGGGTGAGAGGGGAGAAAACGGGACAGGGCATCTCAAGATGTATGTCCTCTTGTGAAATTTTTTGTGAAAACGGATAGACCAAAGGCACTGCTCCAAATATGTCTTTTTTAGGTCTTAAATTTCACCCAGTAGATAAAGTGAACGCAGTTACTTGTTGCTTGGAAACCCCGTTCACAACGGCATGACCAGTGCGACGGAGATCATGAAAGGGGGCAGCTGTGGTCAAAGCTGTAGACAGTTCACCGGAAACAATCAGACCGTGTGACGTGCTAAAATTAATGAATTTGTTGACATTTAGAAAGGCTAAGCGTTTGTCTGAAGCACCGTGCAGCAAGACCCTCGGTACACTTGTGTTGGCTATCACACTGACTATCATGTCGGGGTGGAAGCAAAAATATAACCCTGTCCAAATCCGGCAAGTACCAAAAATTCCCTCGAAAATTACGCCCATGGAGCCTCTTGTCCACGAGGGGCAAACTGTTCCGCAGAAATGCTATAAATATACCCGGAAGGCACATTAAGTAAAGGGACTTTGTTAAGTGCAAGTCATCTTGTTTTTACACACGACAGAGCACGACACTTCATTGCATGAAGCTTACGGTTGACGTGACCCAAAATTTCAACAGTAGTGTATGTCTACAGGTGTGGTATTCGTCGGTAGTGAGAAGGCATGTGGCCTCCTAGCTTGCAAAGTTACAACATTTAAAATTCTGTCTGCGAATAATTAAACTTACAAATTCTTTTCTTCCAAACAACACCCGTAGTTCGGACTGAAAGGCGCGATGTTCCGCCCAGAGTGGTATCTGCAGGGGTGCCATAAGGTACTGTTCTGTGCCACACGCACACTGTGCGACCTGTGTATAAATGATGCCCATCCCAAATGCCAGGTACTGTACATACCTGGCCCTCTTCCGATATCTGTACAAACGCCAGCGATCACATGCAAGGTTAAGTTCTCAAAAAACTGCAAGGCGGTCTCACGTCTGTGGAATCGTGGTGTGCTCTGGAACATCAAAGTCAATGCAAAAAGAAAAACTCAGGTTGTGTATTTCTCACGTGGACATGGACTGACGGATTATCTTACAGTGAAACGGCGAAACATTCCCTTTGTAATACGTGTCAAGTGTTTCGGTGTAAAACCTTTGGTAGCAGGTTTGAATAGAGACTCCAAATACAAACGATCGAAGCCAAAGCCTTAAGAACATTTATCAGAGGCTACACCCTGTTCAAAAGTAAATGATTAAGCGACAATATTAAAACAACCTTCCATCACGCACGCAGATCTACAGTGACTTATGCCTATCCTAGCGGGGGAATTTACGGCAGACACCAATCTTTTCAATTTGCAGCGCTTGCAACACAACGTTCTTAGCAAGACTATCAACTTCCCAAGGCGCACACCGACTCGCGAATTGCACGTGGATTTTGAAAGGCCGTACGTGTATGAGTTTATTACAAAATTATATAGGTAGCAGGCGGAAGGAAACTTGGCGAAGGTCAGGCAAGCAGCCGTTCAAGTAACCACGCTTCTTTTGTAGCAAAAGCTAAGTCTGGGCATAGAGGTAGTGTGTATACTGTACAGTGTACGTAGTTTTTTAACATTGAAAATATGTATAGGCTATAAACTAACAGGAAGTATGTATTCGTATGTATGTATTCGTGAAGGCTACCCCATGACATGACAATTCTGGCACAGAGGGGAGGACAGTGTTACCCATTGTCAACCCGGCACTAGCAGGAGGTAGGTGGTCCGCATCACGCTCCGGCCGCTTTAATCCTGAGAAATACCGTGTACCCATTGTGCAGGAGAATGGGTGAGCGTCGTGGTTGGTCTGGACGGCGCGATAAATCACACATCTGGATTCAGTCTCCGGGTCGTCCAAGTCACAGCGAGTCGCTATACCGACTACATTGTCCCGGCCGCCATTGTGTATCCGTATATACGTCAATACGTACGGCGGACAAAACAGTGACATACGACATCAGGCAGTCCCGCACTGTCGTCAGAAAGGGCGCCCGAAGACGCATAATCTGTAGAATTCGGTTTGAAGACGATTCATGGCCGTTGCGTTTCAGATAACAAGAATCACAGTAGATACAGTCGAATACAAGTGACTTCTGTCCGCGCGCGCTGTGGCCCTGGGGTCGATTCAGCCTCTGACAGCAATGAGTACCAGGAATATTTCC